>CAUYON010083693.1:0-12110 GCA_963573935.1 Arctocebus calabarensis | reverse complement strand
GAATTAGTGTGTTATTTAGGGGTTAGTTAATTGTGTCTACATTTTTCAAAGTTTTATATTATGTTGTTACTATTATAAGTTACAGTGGTATCATTCTGAATGTTTTTAGGCCTTGAAATAAATCCTAAATATTTTTTTCTTTAAAAAAAAAAAGAAAGAAAATAGATTGGGCTAGGTCTTGGTGGCATTCTTGATCATCTTTCCTATAATGTTATTGAGATAAAGAAGGGAACCAAAAGGGAAGTGTTTCTCTTGGTGGGTCTCTCTAGTCTTTGAGGAAATAGCAGGGAGGCCCCTTCAATGCCTTTTGTTCTCAGAGAGCACTAAATTCGAAATATTCTTTATACCAAGGAATCATATTTTGGGATGAAATTTCCACAGATTCCCCCTTTATATAAAATCTGTGTAAAGACATGGTTCATCAACCTCGCATATCATTTTTTCCAATAGGTACTTTGAAACTACTATGTACATAGTACTATATTAGGACTGGAGAGAAAAAGACTTTCCGAATTTCAATCTGGATGCTTCAATTTACACTTTCTACTCTATTTGGTATAGGAATAAATGTAGGGCCCTTGAGAGAAAATCCTGACAGATGAGGAAGACTTTTGGATACAGTGCATCTGCTTGACAGAGCAGGGTTTAGGGACACAGAGTCTGTATGAATAGAGGACAGTTCTTGGTCACCTGCAATGCAAATCTTTACACTCTCCTGCTAAGGAGGAATGCTGGCAGACAGTAGTTGTTTAAGATTTATCACTTGAATAGATGCATGCCTTTTTATTATAGAGAAGAAAAGGGTTTATTTAGGGAAGGAATTACATTTAAATAATTCAGTATTTTATGCATGTCGAGACATTTGTCAAGATTCTTTGCCCATAATGCTGAATTGAAAGTATTAAATGACACATGGTTATGGAAACTGCCAGAAAATTAAAGTCAGGAGACTTGTATCCTCATTTCAACCTTCTTACAAGCAGAGTGAACTCTCTGGGGTACCCTCATTCTAAATTTTATCCTCTACAAAATAAGAATAAAACTATTCCTTGCCATTGCACAGAGTAAAAATGGAAAACTTAGATGAAAAGATAAAGCAAAATGATTCAAAGTATAAAACAATGCAAAAATAGGACCACAAAACAAATTTTATTAGATTTAAACAAGAAGTGGGGGTTATGTTTGATCCACCTCCACAGTCTTTTCATGCAAGAATTCTAATGTAAATGAAAGACCTTACTTATGAAAGGCCAGACAAGAAATAGAAAGGTCTCCTCCCTGGAGAGACAGCGGGCACCAGAACACTGGAAACAATGGCTTTGAGGTCAGGCTTCTCAAGGAAATGGCAGCAGCCTGGGAAATGTGGCGACACCGTACAGCAAAGCAGAAGAGACAGCAATAGGTTAGCAGGAGCAGCTGTCCTGAAACAAGGGATGGCAGCAGGAGGCAGCTCTGATTACACCTGATATCCACAAGGACCGTCTGTGACCCAGCAATTCCAAGAGGGAGAAAGGTTTTACCTAGACTCCTTCCTTGGGGAATTTTACATTAAGAATTCAGTTATTTGTCTAAGTATCACTGATGATTCTAACAGAATATTTGGGAAGAGGAATATTTGGAGATAGGGGATTTTCTTTTAGACAAATTGAGATTTAGATTGTGAATCTATGGAGTTATACTCAACAATTGTCAGGATTTGTGACATCCCAGTTATACCATAATCTATAATAAATCAATAAGTAATTTTGCAGTTTTGGCCAAGCACAGTTCACACTGTAGTCCTAACACTGTGGGAGGCTGGGATGGGCGAATTGCTTGATCTTATGAGTTTGAGACCAGAATGAGCATGAAAGAGACCCTTTCACTACTAAAAACAGAAAAACTAGCTGAGTGCTGTGGTGGACACCTGTAGTCCCAGCTACTCGAGAGACTGAGGCAGGAGGATCACTTGAGCCCAAGAGTTTGAGGTTGCTGTGAGCTATGAAGACATCATGGCACTCTATCAAAGGCAATATCAAAGACATTGTCTAAAAATGATAATAATAATAATTTTGTATTTTTCATCATTTGTTCATGCATTTTTTCCCTCTCTTTTATGAAAATAATGTTTGTGTGTGTCTCTCTCTATATATATATTTACATCTCCAACTTTTACATTAACTATAAGTTCATAATGGCAGAGAACATTACATATTCATATTTCCATTCAAATTACTTACAGTAATACTGACTCATACTGGGACTAAATAACTTTCTGATAAACAAGACATTAAAACAATTAGATCTATAATTGCAGACACGTTATTTTAATTAATTGCTTTGTGTGCAAAAAAATCATTGACCTGGTTATCAATATCGATTGAAGTTTTAGGTTTTGTTTATTTGTTTACCAATCATGTGATCTTTGATAACTTATTTCATTTCTGCATCATCTTTAATTGCCCATATACACCTAAAAAATGTAGTCTGAACTACATATTTTCTAAAAATTTTTACACCAGAAATATTTCATGTTTGTATTTTGAAACCAAATAAGCCTGTGTTGAGAAGGATGTGTGTTTGTGTGTGTGTTTATGCACAGATGTGTGATATTATAAAAAGTACAGGAAATGCCTGTACTCAAACGGTGTCAGTCCAATCAAAGACCAAATTCACTATCAGTATTATATCCGTTTTTTTAAGGACACTCTCCTTTTGTTCGTCTCAAGATTCTATTGGCTACCAGAAAAAATATTTGTATTTTCATGGTGGCAGGAAGAATCATGAATCCATGTTTAAGTTACTGATGTGGTCTAGTGACACTGGGCTCTATACCAAAGACTGTCATTCCTCCTTTAGACTCTGAGGCTTCCTGGTTCTGACACTGTGCCTATTGTGCACAGTGGCTTATTTCATCACTTGTAAGCACATCACTAGGTATGTGAGAGCTCATCACACCACGTGTAGGTTGTAAGAAACCTGGAACACCATCTCAGCCATAGTGGATCTAAAAGAGGGCAGGTATCAGGTAGATTTGGCATCATGCTGACCACATAAGTTTTCCAAAGGTTTATTGAGTTTCTCAGGATATGGCAAAGAAGGCAGCAGCAAGCCTTGTATTTATCTCTATCTCAAAACACACCCAGTTGGTTTCCTCATGAAACCTCTTTGGGTCTGTCTGCCATACTCTCCCGTTAGATGTCCTTCAGGATTAACCACTGGTGGAGGTTGTGACCAGGTATATCCATATCTGACTCTTGTTTTTCTGCCCTCATTTTCTCTTCTTTTAAATAGTAGGAGGGCTTTTGACTTTTAATTCATGTTTCATAGGACCTTCACCTACATTTTAATTCCTTATTCACCCTTATAGTTAAGGTGAATATATAACCTGATCTTGAAATCAGGGCAGTATTGGAAGTAAAAGAAGAGAAGAACAAATGCTAAACCAGATGCAACAGATAAACAAAAGGCAAAAATCAAGACTGTCTTTGTCATCACACTACTTAAAGTAAGATTATATGATTCAAGACAACTAGGTTCAACTCAATATATAAAAGGAAAAAATTTTTTGAGTTTAGAAGACCTCTGTCTTAGTAAAGCATGGATTGTAAGAGTATTGATTCTGAGGCAGCCGACCGTGTCTGAAAATGTCAGGGTATCAGGCAGCTGTGCCCTCAGTTCTTAAAGTGCTCCTGGTGGAAAAATAACCAGGCACCCCAAAGTCAAGTAAACATGAAACAAAATTATTTAGGAAGAGGAAGAAAGGTTTAGAGAACAATGTTTGTTCATGCAGGGATCCCATTGCCATGGTAAGTAGGCAAAGAAGCAAAGAGGCCTGGGTTATGGCCACTAGTTTTGTTTTATATGTGTGGATTACACCTAGTGCATGGTTTAGAGGTCAGGTGGGAACCAGAGTTGTATTGTGCATGCAGACCTCCCATGAGCCTTTCTGAAAGCCCTTTGGAGGGGTGGAGAGTGGATGGCAATATAGATTTAAGCTAATAATGAGATAATTAGCTTTAAGGCTGTTCTAGGTCACTTTCTGGATTCTGTTGTATCTGTTGCTAGGCCAGAGGATGAGAATCTTCTACATCACTTTGCAGTTGGCATGCCAAGTTCTGATTGGTAGATTAGTAGGGTGATCCCTTCTCCCCAGATTGAGCAATTATCTCTCTTAAGGTGAGATGCGGGTGTAGGGGCCCTGGTCTTGTCCTTTATCCCTAGGACAACCAGATTTCTAGCTGTCTACTTAACATATTATTTCCCTAAAGACTGAAAGGGGTCAGCTTTCAGACTCAACACTACATAAGGATAACCTTTGTTTAGGCAGAATCCACGTTTCTCTAAAGCAACACTGCATTTGGTAGGATTGGGGGTAGGATGCAGGTGCAGGTGAGAGTTTGAATGGTAGCATATGTTCCTTTTTCTATCTTATTTATAATTTTTTACATGTTTATCATAATTATTTTTAAAATTCAAAGTAATAGAATGATGTACGGTAATTATGTGTTAAGTAACAATGCTATTTTAATGCTAAGAGGTAGCATGCAAAACTATTTTATTTCTATTCACATAAAATGAAAGATTCTGTTATTTCAGCTTTAAAGAAAGTAGATAGCAAAGTTAATTGCCAATCTATGATGTATTCCAAATTTATTTTTTTCAGAAACGTATTGTCCACAAGTTTTCTTTTCTTCCTAATAGTGGTAGTCAGAACCATTTGGAATGTAAGTTGGTGAAGAACACAATTCTTTTTCGATTCACACACAAAAGCACCTCTCAAATTACCAATAGAAGGAAATGCCATGGTTCATTTTAACAATACTAATTATTGCTTTCTAGGTGGATAATTACCAGAATTAGTGGCAGGGAATACTTATTTTCATTATACAGCTTTGTCCTTTGTAAGGTTATATCATTACTTTCCAGACATGCATAGATTGTGTAGGAAGACTACATATGGGTTGAAATGAATGGACTCTAAATTTTAAAGTGTCTAAAAAGTGCTTTAGAATAGGAGAGTAGGAAAGCAGAGAAAAATGTAGGCCAAAATAATAATTAAATAAAGATTTGATAGTTAACAATATCTAGGTTACTACAAAATTTATTATAAAAAGTATTTGGAGTTAGAAAGAATTACAAAACAATACAGAATCAAAAGGTACAATTAATAGCAACTCAAAACCCAAAGAAGAATTATTTATTTTTTTAGAACAAGCAAATTATACTTTCAAAAGGTCAGAACAATTATAAATTAGAGGAAAAAAGCAAATGTTAAAGAAAGATAATATCAATAGAGCAGTCATCTGGAAGATACAAGGTAAAACATAGGAACAATATCCAGTTTCCATTTGGACATCTACCAAAAGGGTTACAAGTATTGCATAAAGAGCATGTATAATTATTTGTTTAACATGTGACTGCAACACTAGACAGACATTTTTTGCTTGGGGTGATGATGTTTTATGAAGTCAAGATAGGTCAAGAGACCTGTAAGTTACACATGCTTCATGAGGGCATAGCCCCCAAACAACCTACATGGCAGCTAATGTGTTAAATAGGCTAAGAAAATCTGGGGGAACAGGAAAGATTGGGAGATGGTTACTAGGGGAGGGGAGTGTTAAAAAGATTCCATAGGTTAAAATGTAAGAAATCTTTGCAAAAGAAGATCCGAAATTGGACTTTTATTCACCAGCTCCCTATATCAATTTTACAAAAAGAATGATACATGTAAAAAGCTGGGTACAAGATTCACACACAAAATCAACATCCATTTTGAGCCGATGCACATTGATATACAGCCCTCTCAGAACTAATTCCTGTCTCTCATGCAGTTATGTAACCAATTTTCCAAAGAAAATTTGAATCATAAAACCAACTACATTTGCTATCAATAAATAAAAATAAGAAACAATGTTTCAGTATAATAGCACATTTCAAAGCTTTCCCAAGACAGTTCCCACGTATCTGGTGACAAGTTTTCAGACCTGATAAAATGTTTATAAGCCCTTCTGCATAACAGTGAAATGTACGAGGCATAACTATTTTCTTTTTAATTAGCAAATTTGGAGCAAGATATTTTTCTACTTCTCTAGACATTTCAAAGCCATCAGAAAATAATGAGGAGGCAGAGCAAGATGGCGGTTGGGGCAGATGCATAGCCCATCTCTCAAAGGTCATCAGGTGAGAGGGAGGGGGCTCTGGATCTTTCCCTGTGTCGATTATTGGTATGAATGGACAGCTGGAGATGCGCAGCAAATTCATGGATTGCTATATTTGAGGTGTAGTTCAAAATCTCAGACTCTGATATAGACTTTTCCCCCACCCAGGGGAGACAGCCGGCAGCCAGCCCCTCCCACAGGGAGGACAGCAGTTCGTAATTTGCAAAACCTAATTGATGAAAATTTCGGTGAAGGGTGGGTTCCTGAGTTTAGTGACCAGAAAGAGGTGCTGCTTGGAGCCTTAGAGGACTAGGCAGCCCAAGGGAGAATTGAAGGGAGGGGATCCTGCCTGGGAACAGACACTTTGAACTGTCCTAAATGGCGGACACCTGTTCCCCAGATCATTGGGAATAATTGAGTGGACAGTGCCATTCCTAGTGGGGAATCCTGGTGAGGCCCTACAGTTCAGGGTGCGTAGGGAACTGGGGCTTGGAGGAGACACTCTGAGCCGTGGAAATTGGTGAAAAGGGTCCCGTGCACTGCAGTGGTGGAAGGGCTGCAGTCCTGAGCTGTGGTAACAGAGGTGGCGGTGGCAGCTGCTGTGGCCAGCCTTCTCCCACAGCCAGTTGCAGTTGCCAGTTTGCGGGAAAACATGGGAGCAAAGTGGACTTTGCAGAAGTGTGGACTCCTGCACCAAGTTTGGAGGTTGGATGGGAGTGATGTCTGGAGCGGAACACTTGAAGTGGGGCATCTTTTAGAGAACAAACAGTTGGAGAAACTCCAAAAATGGCCACCAGGCGGGTAGAGTGGTTACCATAGTAACAAAGTAAACTGGGAATCAGGTATAAGCTTGGGAACCACTCACAGTGCCATCTGGTGTCCATAAAGTATATTGCATTATAAATTTATTCACACTAAAGTTGACTTCTACCTCATACATATAGATGTGTATTTCTATATATATATACAAGAATAATACTTCTGAGGTTGAGTTTTTTTTCTCATCCTTTTCTTGGAGGAGCCATTGATAATTAATTTTTCATTTTACTTTTTTTCTTATGGTATTTTTATTTCTTCTATTTTCAATTGTATTTTCTTTTTCCTTTCTTCTTTTTTGTAACTCTTTTACGAACACTACTTTCTTTTTTTTCTCTCCCCTTCCTATTCTTCCCTTCTTATGGCTTCTGAGAATGCTTACATCAGATTTTTTAGAGGCTTTTTTTCCCCAAGTATTTTACAAGTATCATTTTTATTGTAGATTTTTGTTGTTGTTTGTTTTTTTTGTTTTGTCTGTATGTCTATGTGTTTCTGACTGTGGGTGCATCTGTGGGCTTGTGTGTCTGGCAGCCTTTTTATTTGTTTATTAGTTCATTTTGTCTTAATGTGATTGGTGTTCTAAATGTTTTCCTTGCCACCTTGATCCTTCAGTCTACCCCCTCCCCCAGTCTGGAAGTCTAGAAGTCCAACTCATCCAGAATCCAGATTGTCTGCATTTCTTAGCTAGGACCAGGCATTGCATAGATGGTGACTGTCCAGCTGTGCTGTTCTTGTGAATCCAGTAACTGTACAGGAATACATAGAAGGAAAGGGGACTGTCCTAGCCCAAAGAAAAAGAGTATTTCAGCAGCAGACAGAGGCTAGGGTTCCCACACTGAGGGTGGAGGCTCTAAAGCTGCTGAAGTGCACGAACCTAAGAGGAGGCACCTTCCACCCAACTTCAGCATTAGGAGAGTGATCTTGCTGGGTTCTAGCTCTGGAGAGCCATCTCCTCATCTCTGTGGCCTTCCAGAGGGAGCCATACCTCACCCTATAGGGATTCCACTACTGCAGAACAGCAGCAACAAAGGTGCAGTGGCCAAGGGAGAAATTATTTTGCTGTCTGGATATCCTCAGGTTTGGACCAAGCTCAGGTGGAACTTTCTTCAGCTGCCATTGGGCACCTGAGGCAGGCAGATCCCATCTTCCCTTGCTGGATGATGGTAGACTGTGGTAACCACAAGGAGGAGGCAATGACCTTATTTTGACTCTGGCAGGCGCATAGTCCTGGCACATTTGTTTTTTGGACAGAACAAAGACACAGAGACTGGGTTAACAGAGTCTGCCAGAGAGACTATCAGAGACTGGGGTGACCAAAATCTGGTGGTGAAGGACAACCAAGGTGAGGTAAGAGGCACCAACCCCCTGGCTCTAAACCTCCTACTAGACGGGCATTTCTGATTCCTTGGAGCTCCGAAGGTGCTCAGATCACACTTGAGCTGCCAATAGCCCCTAACATCTAGTTGCTGGAGCCCTCTTGAACTTTCCAGCTAGAGACTGGGGGGCTGTTGGGGACAATTGTTCTGGAACTCTTGAACTGTACAAATTATCTGAGTATCCTCCAAGGTGGGTCCCAGGTTTTCCTGTAGTTGGAAGGTTTATGTGTCCTTTTCCGGAAACTACTGGTGGGGGAAGGGATGTCCTAGTTGCTTGTATTTCACCAAACCTGAGACTGCACCCCAGGGTTACTGATTCACTAGGATTTGACAGAAATCATCTGGATACAAGGCAGAGCCACCTACCCCCACTACACTAAGTAGGCCTCTACAGTCATAGACTGTAGTACTGTACTTAGCAATATTGTAGAGGAAAAGCTGTGCCACCAGTCCCAGTTCGTAAGTGGAGGGCTGGTCAACCACAACTGTACAAGTTTCCAGTCCAATTTCACTTGACCTGTTCATCTCACTAAACACTGAAAAACAATCATGGGGTGGAATCAGCAGAAAAACTCTGGCAACATGAATAAACAGAACAGTGCAACTCCCCCAAAGAATGACAAACCATCCAATCCAGAGGATCCCATCCACAAACAGATAGCTGAGATGTCTGAAATCGAATTTAGAATCTGGATTGCAAACAAGATCGACAAAATGGAAACTAAGATGGAAGTAGAAATTGTAGGATTAATTCAGAAGATGTCTCAAGAATTCAACCAATTCAAAGACAAAATGATCAAAGATTTTGACACATCAAGACAAGAAGTTGCAGCCCTCAAAGATCTGAGAAATACAGTGGAAGCCCTCAGTAACAGAATAGAACAAGCAGGGGAAAGGATTTCTCATACTGAAGACAGAGACTTTGAATGCTCCCAAATGCTCAAAGAGGTAGAGAAATGGAAGGCAAAAACAGATCATTCTCTGAGAGAGCTCTAGGATAACACGAAGAAAACCAATATTTGTCTTATAGGGATACGTGAAAGTGATGAACTGGCTTCACAAGACACAGAGTCCCTTCTTCTTGAGATTAAGAAAGAGAATTTTCCAGACATACCTAGAGACTCTGAAATTCAGATAGCAGACAGTTTCAGAACCCCAGCATGATTCGATCCGAATAAGACATCCCCCAGGCACATCATAGTTAACTTCACTAAAGTTAACATGAAGGGGAAGATTCTGAAAGCAGCCGGATGCAAGAAATTCATTACTTACAAGGGGAAAAATATTAGAATAACTGCAGATCTCTCTGCTCAAACCTTTCAAGCTAGAAGGGAGTGGGCATCAACTTTTAACCTCCTAAAACAAAATAACTTCCAGCCCAGAATCCTATATCCAGCCAAACTGAGTTTCTGTTATGATGGAGAAATTAAATACTTTAATGACAGCCATATGTTGAAGAAATTTGCCATAACTAAAGCTCTCCAGGATATACTCAGACCTATCCTCCATAATGACCAGCACAAACCTCCACCACAAAAGTAAACTCAAGCAGAAACTTTTGACCACATACCAAACTCTACAATGGCAAAAGGATCCAAAATACCCACTTCGCATTCAAATGGTTTATCATTATTTTCAATTAACATCAATGGTTTAAATTGTCCTCTAAAGAGGCACAGGTTGGCAGACTGGATACAAAAACTTAAACCAGATATCTGCTGCATACAAAAATCTCATCTGACCTTAAAAGATAAATATAGACTCAAGGTGAAGGGATGGTAGTCTATATTCCAGGCAAATGGAAAACAGAAAAAAGTAGGTGTTACAATCTTATCCACAGATTCAATAGCTTTAAACCAACCAAAGTGAGTAAAGATAAGGATGGACATTTTATATTTGTTAAAGGTAATACACAAAATGATGAGCTTTCAATTATTAATATTTATGCACCCAACCAGAATACACCTCAATTTATAAGGGAAAATCTAACAGATGTGAGCAACTTGATCTCCTCCAGCACCATAGTAGTCAGAGACTTTAACACTCCTTTAACAGTGTTGGACAGATCCTCCAAAAAGAAGCTAAACAAAGAAATTCTGGATTTAAACTTAACCATCCAACATTTGGATTTAACAGACATCTACAGAACATTTCATCCCAACAAAATTGAATACACATTCTTCTCATCAGCCCATGGATCATACTCTAAAATTGATCACATCTTAAGTCACAAGTATAACCTCAGCAAATTTAAAAAAATAGAAATTATCCTTTGCATCTTCTCAGACCCTCATGGTATAAAAATTGAACTCAATAACAAGAATCTGCGTACTCAAACAAAAACATGGAAGCTTAACAACCTCATGCTGAAGGATACATGGGTCATTGACGAGATTAAGCAGAAAATTTCCAAATTTTTGGAACAAAATGACAATGAAGACACAAATTATCAGAACCTATGGGATACTGCAAAGGCAGTCCTTAGAGGGAAATTTATAGCACTACAAGCATTCCTCAAGAAAACAGAAAGAGAGGAAGTTAACAACTTAATGGGATATCTTAAACAACTGGAAAGGGAAGAACATTCCAATCCCAAACCCAGCAAAAGAAAAGAGATAACCAAAAAAGAGCAGAATTAAATGAAATTGAAAATAAAAGAATTATAGATCAGATCAATAAATCAAAAAGTTGGTTTTTTGAAAAGGTCAATAAAATAGATAAACCCTTAGCTAACCTAACCAGGAAAAAAAGAGTAAAATCTCTAATCTCATCAATCAGAAATGGTAAAGAGGAAATAGCAACAGACTCCTCGGAAATTCAAAAAATCCTCAACAAATATTACAAGAAACTTTACTCTCAGAAATATGATAATCTGAAGAAAATTGACCAATACTTGGAAGTATGTCACCTTCCAAGACTTAGCCAGAATGAAGTGGAAAAGTTGAACAGGCCGATATCAAGTTCTGAAATAGCATCAACTATAAAAAAAACTCCCTAAAAAGAAAAGCCCTGGACCAGATGTCTTCACATCAGAATTCTACCAAACCTTTAAAGAAGAACTAGTTCCTATATTACTCAACCTTTTCCAAAATACAGAAAAGGAAGGAATACTACCCAACACATTCTATGAAGCAAACATCACCTTGATCCCCACACCAAGAAAAGACCCAACAAGAAAAGAAAATTATAGACCAATATCACTAATGAATATTGATGCAAAAATATTTAATAAGATCCTAGCAAACAGGGGGAGGAGCCAAGATGGCGGTCTGTAGCCAGCTTTCTGCAGACACTCCTGTCCAGAAGGAGAGTTAAAGGACAGAAACTTAGCAAGAAAGCCAACGGTTTGGAGCTGAGTCAAGAAAGAGACAAGGTCGAGGAATGCACATCAACCCTATTGGAGTGACCTACGACCCCAAGGATACAAATAAAAGCTCAGATTTCAATCCAGAGTAACAGATTCTCTAGGGTCTAAAGACCAGCTGAAAATAAGACAGAGTCACTCAACCCCACCACACCAAGAAGGTCCCCAGTTTTGCAAGCAGTGGCAAAACCCTAGGGGAAAAGGTACAGACGCCAGCCCAAACTTTTAAGCAAAGAACTGGTCAATCACTACTCCTAGAACTCCCAGCACAAATTGTCCTTATCTACTCATTTAGCCAAACAGTGTAAAATTAATCATGGGGCAGAATCAACGGAAAAGCTCTGGAAATATGAACAACCAGACTAGGTCAACCCCCCCAAGGAATAATCTGGCGGACACAAGCGAGGATCCTAT
>CAUYON010083692.1:0-27540 GCA_963573935.1 Arctocebus calabarensis | reverse complement strand
AGGAAAAGATCCAACAAGGAAAGAAAACTACAGACCAATATCACTAATGAATATTGATGCAAAAATATTCAATAAGATCCTAACAAACAGGATCCAGCAACACATTAAACAAATTATACATCACGACCAAGTGGGCTTTATCCCAGGATCCCAAGGCTGATTCAATATACGTAAATCCATAAATGCAATTCAGCACATAAACAAATTAAAAAAACAAAGACCATATGATTCTCTCAATTGATGCAGAAAAAGCTTTTGATAATATCCAGCATCCCTTTGTGATCAGAACACTTGGTGGGATCACACTATGGTGCATCTTAGTAGGGTACTGGTGAAACTTATTAAATGTAGAATATCAATGTCTTCACATAGTGATTAAGAAAATGCCATGAAGGTTATCTTTAACAGTATGATCAAAATATTTCTGATTGTATATGAAGTCAGCACATTGTGCCCCATGATTGCACCAATGTACACAATTATGATTTAATAAAATTATAAAAAAAAAAATAGTCTGAAAGAAAGCACACCTATTTACAGCATGGCTTACTGGGTATTTTGAGCCCCCAGTTAAGACCTAGTGTACAACCGAAGAAAAAAATTTCTTCCAAAATATTACTCCTCATTGGCAATGCACCTGGGTCACCCAAGATCCCTGTGGAGGTGCACGAGATTGATGCAGTCTTCATCCCTGCTACCAGGCATGAAACATCCATTCTGCAGCCTAAGGATCAAATAGTAACTTTGACCTTCAAATCTTACTATTTAAGAAATACATTTCATAAGGCTATAGCTGCCATAGATAATGATTCTCTGATGAATGTGGGCAAAGTAAATCAAAAACCTTCTGCAAAGGATTTGCCATTGCCATTGAGAACATTCACTATTCATTCAGGGGAAGTCCAAATGTCAACATGAGAGAGTTTGGAACAAGGAGATTCTCCGCCTTTCACTTGCAGACCGGGAGCATTCATCTGCATGGGCACCTCTGCACAGTCCTTCTCAAAATCTGTAACCTAACACAGACTTGTAACTGCCAAGAGTGGTGTGATAAAACTGGTGGTAATTTAAAATCTTGTGAAAGAGAAATACTTTCTCTTTAAATTTAAATTTAAATTTTTAATTTTTTTATCATAATGGTTTGGTATTGTTTTTTAATTCAAAGACTTCTTATCCACTACCATAGTAATTAATAAAATCTTCCATACACCATCAATATCACTTTAGTATTATGAAATTAGGGACAAATTTTAATACATAAATGGTCAATATCTGTAATCTATTGTTAACATTATGGGTTTTTACCTTAAGTACAAACAAACAAATCACTGTCTTTAGCAAACATTCTCCAATATCTACATGGTTGATTTGAGCTATTTCCATGTGGCAGAATGGTATCTTCAGTTATGCAGAAAGATGTTTTACAGCCTATTCACTCACCAATGTGCCCCATGTAGATGTCTCAGGTTTCTCTATGGCTGTAGCTTTCAAAATGAAATTTAGGCTAAAACAGCCAATCCATAATTTATTATAAGAATTTTTCTTTCTGGTTTTCAAAAAACACAAGGTTGAGATATTTCAACTTGTGTGATGTGAACTTGGCTGCAGGCAACCTGTGGGGGTCTTGCTCACAGGGGTAAGAAATTCTTGTTGGGATCTTTGACATTCAAAATTCAAAATGTTAGAATCTCACTTTACCTGACTGGCACATTCCATCTATCACCTGTTCCTCTGTCTTCTAAATGTTACAGATGTGTGGGTGATAAACAAGAGAGAAACCTTCCTGTCCTCCAGGCACTTATTTATAAATATCATCCTGAATTGCCCAAACCCCACCTCTTCCCCGAAGCCTGATTTAAAGAAAACTATATTTTGGCACTTAACGAACCATACTTTCTAGTCACTTCTCCACGTGTTCCTTCCTCTATCCTTGGGTTACATCACACTAGCCCTGCGATTTTCAGCTTAAGGAAAGACATAGGTAACATGAGGAGCCCCCCTCCAGGTAATTCTATCATGTTCTGCCCTAATCCAGCCATCTTTATGGACACTTCACTCCCTGAACACAATCACATGTTAATATTATGCCTTTGACTATTATTGAATAGTGCTGTAAAAGCATATATATAAACTTAGATTCGCATTTTTAGGCAGTCCAGCACTAAAACTTGGTCCTGAAAACAACTGACTGATATAAATGAATCAACTTCCTTTGGCGTTTACTTTTCCCTGACTGGAAATAAAAGCCCAGTTCTCTGCTCATCCAGAGGAAAGGACTGACTCTTACAATTTTTTTCTATTTCTTCCTTTTCTTTATTTGTTGGTTATGCTATTTTTTTGATAACCAATTAGAAAATCTCTTTTCAAAAGATGTAATAAGAAAGGAAACTGGAAGTGGGTACACTGTAATTCACTACGAAGGAGAAGGGAGGCTGCCCCGGGGTCTGGGGGCCTGGGCCTCCTGAGTACTCCGGGCTCTAGTCCTACCCCCCTCTCTGTCCACACACCATGTGTCCTCTCTCTTAAGTCATTACATAAATATGTAAACATGCTGTCATTTATCCCAGTTAAAAAAAGAAAAAATAATAAAACAAAACATCTCTCTCCACAACCTCCCTATCTATCTATCTACCACCCCCGCTTCTCCCTCTGCTCTTTAAGGAAAAACTCCTTAAAACAACTGTCCTGTGTGCTGCCTACACTTGCTTTTCTCCCACTCTCTTTACCTTCTGTCAGTCACTCTAATCTCTCCGATGAAATATGTCTTATTGAGGCCACAAATCACCTCCATGCTGCCAAATCCAAAGGTCAATTTTCAGTCTTCTTTCCTCTTGAAATGCATCCGCACCCACAGTACTGGATATGATGGATTATTCTTTTTGGATTCAAATAATGTCTTCACTACTCCAAGACCCACACACCCCTGGGTCTCTTTCTGCCTCAGGGACTTGTTTTTGGTCTTCTTTTTAGGTTCTTCTTCCTATCTCAGACTTGGAAATGTCATGTGCCAGAGCTGGTCCACACTCGCTTCTGAGTAATCTCACCCAGGCTCACGATGCTACAATAGCATCTCTCTGCTGATGATTCTTAAAGCAGTCATATTACTAATGATTTCAGTAGATAGCACTAACTCAGAGCACCTCCCTAAACTCCAGAGTTATGCATCTAACCTCCTACTGGACATCTCCATTTAGAAATGTATTAGGCATCTCCAACTGAGCACATCCTAACCAATCACTGTTAAGGACTCTCACACACACGAGGGCTGACGATTGAGTTGACAAAACTGGGAGGCGCCTGTGGTTCAAAGGAGTAGGATGCCAGTCCCATATACTGGATGGAGGTGGTGAGCTCAAACCCGGCCCGGCCAAAAAAAAAAAAAAATGGGTTGACATGCCTGCCACCGCACACACACTGTACACTGTGCACACGGCTCAGGAGGCTTCAAAACATTGTCAGTGTCTCACAGTGTCTCCTACCGACGTGTGGCCATTTCTTACTGAGTGGTATCCATTATCATGTGTATCATTTTGTGAGCCATCAAGAGAATGTCAGAGCTTGAAGTAGAGCAATGAGCATTCATAAGTTCCTTATTAAACTTGGCAAGAGTGGAAGTGAAATCAGAGATATTTTAGGCCAAGTTTATGGGGATAATGCCATGAAGAAAATGGCAGTGTACAAATGGATTAAACATTTTTCTGAGGGGAGAGAAGGCATCACTGATGAAGAGAAGTCAGGGTGGCCAGTAACAAGCAAAACTGATAAAAAATTGCAAATTCTGTGTAACTGTACATCAAAATCTTTGGCTCTGAGAAGCACAGTAGACCAACTAAACATCCATAGAAACACAGGAAAATCTGAACCACAACCTTGGCATGAGCAAGGTGTGGCTCTTGCATCATGACAACGCACCAGCTCACACAGCACTGTCTGTGAAGGAGTTTTTAGCCAGTAAACAAACAACTGTATTGGAATACCCTCCATGCTCACCTGATCTGGACCCCAGGGACTTTTTCCTTACCCAAAGATAAAGGAAATATTGAAAGGAAGACATTTTAATGACACCGAGGATATGAGAATATGATGACAGCTTTGATGGCCATTCCAGAGAGAGCTCCCAAATTGCTTTGAAGGGTGGACTAGGCATTGGTATTGGTGCATAGATTTCCCCAAAGCGGAGGACTTTGAATTTGCTCATAGTGATTAGTACCAACAAGGCATGTAGCACTTTTTCTAGGATGAGTTCACAAACTTCATTGTCAGACCTCCTATGATGACATCTCTGATGTCCATTCTAGAAAAAGAGTTGCCAAATTGCTTTGAAGGGTGGACTAGGCACTGGTGTTAGTGCGCAGCTTCCAAGGGGAGCACGCTGAGGTGGCCACAGTGACATGCAGCAATGAGGTGCGGGGGACTCCACGAGTTCACAAACTCCACTGTCTGACCTGGCACTTGTGCAAGTGCTGTCCTGTAGGCGATGGACACTCACCCTTCCAATGGCTCCAGTGTCATCCCTTCTCCTCTTTTTTTATACCACGCGTATCAATTAATTAGCAATTCTTGTTAGCTCTCCCACAAATACACACACACACACAAACACAAACACATGGGTGTATATATATATTTTTCTATCTATGGAATCCCAGCACTTTTCTCTACTTTCATTACAACCATCCTGGTCCAAACCATCTTCCTATATTTTGCTAGACTTGTGCTAGCCTTCTCTTCACCGGTCACCCTTGGCATTGAGCAACTGCTCATCTAAAGTGCTGTTGAATTCATTTACTGAGGATTTCTGCACTTATTTTTATACCAATAGAACTGTTTAATAGTCTTTTAATTTGTTTTATGCTTTCTCTATTTTGTGTAATGCTCTAATTTTTGTGTAAGGAATAATATTCCCTTCTGGGATGAGTTCCTTTCATACCTTCTAAAATACGGACTTTATATAATGTAGAAATATTTTCCTGGTTATTGTTTGGTAGATGGATTCAGTAAACATTTCTGGGCACCATGCCGCTCAGGTGGTCCTTCACTAATTTTTTGGTTTTATCATTGGCAGTGGTATATTCATGTTTCCTTGCCCTTCTTCAATCACTTTTGATAATTTTCAAATTTCCTAACAATTATCCATTTCATCTAAATTTTCAAATACAGTAGTACAGAATATTCCCTATTAAATTATTAATAATATCCTTGTTTCACATTCCTAATAATTGTGTTTTCTTATTTATTGAATAGGTTGCTGAAGGGAATCTATTTTGTTGAGGCTATTTAAGGAAATATCTATGTATTACTAACCAAGTCTGTATTTTGAATTTTGGTCCATTAATTCTTCTCATGTTGTATTAATTCATACCCTTTCCATTTTAAATGTTCGGCTTTTGTTTTCTAATAAATAAGTATGTGGTTATTTCGGCTGCATCTCCTGGTAGGCTTTATCTCCATTTTATATTTGAGGCTTTAAAAAGCTATTTTTCAAGAGGTCATTTGCATAAGAGTGTCAAAGCAGGAATTAAAATCCAAATGTAGGGCGGCACCTGTGGCTCAAGGAGTAGGGCGCCGGCCCCATATACCGGAGGTGCTGGGTTCAAACCTCAGCCCTGGCCAAAAACTGAAAAAAAAAAAAAAAAAATCCAAATGTGATCTACACAGTATCAGACAAGCTCTTTTATGTATATTGAACAGAGAAGACCCAGAGATGCATTCACACAAAAGGAAATATAATTAGTTAACATATGTAAATATGTTTATTTGCTTTAAATAAACATGTCAAAATGATGATATACCATTACTACATATGAGAAGTCATATAACTGCCATTTTAATACGGTTAAAATGAAACTTCCCACTGGAACTGCAATTTCATAAGTCAACTTAGCAGTGTATTAAATGGCATAAATCTGTTAGGTTCTTTTACTTGGCAACCTCACATCTTAGAATTTTTCCATAAGCAATCATTTCATAAGAATGAAACTGCTATATCCATAAATATGAAACATCACAATCTAAAGATCTAACAACAGAATGAAAAACTAAAAAGTTATTACATAGAAACTTGATGGGGCATTTTTAGTCATTAAAGATAATATTAGACTTCACAAGATCGTGAACACATTCATAGCATAATAAATAGAAATCAAAATAGTACGTGCATTGTAATTGTGACTATGTAAATACAGTAGAACCTCCACAGCTGACCACTTCCCTACACTGACCACCTCCCTGAGCTGATGCCATTTTCACAGACCAGACTTGTACCAAATGATCGTGTCAGTACAGTCGGCCTGGTCCCTTCGGCTGACCGCCTCCACATGCTGACCAGTTTGTTACAGACCTGTGGGTGGTCAGCTTACAGAGGTTCTCCTGTGTATGTATGTGCACAAGAAACCAGAAGGAAATATGTGCCCCAACTGATACTACTGACCGGATTCAGGTGGTTTTAATATACTTTAGAACACAGGTTTCGTCTTTTTAAAACGTAAGTATAAATGATTTTAACTGAATTAAAGTGGGTCTAGAGAAGGTATGTGGAATCAAGATCAAGACAGAGGTGTTGAGAGTGGCCTTTACAAGGTGTGATACTCAACCTCAAATACAGAGAACACGGGAGAGAAGATGGAGCAATACTTTAAAATGCAGACTAGAAAACCAAAAGCACTTATATGGGATAGCCTCAGTTTTCTTAGAAACACAGAACTAGCTATAATTAAGAGTGATGGAGACAGGTTGGGGTTGATGATTAAGTGGGGGAAACGAAATCTTGAACACCTTCCACGTAAACAAGTCTCATCAACCCAGTATTCCAAGCAAAGGCAAATAGTATAACCCAATCAATAAGCAAAGCTTATATTTAATAGAAAAAATAAAGAAATAATCACTAATGAAACAGAAACACATACAGAAATATTTTCTCTAAGATTACTTCAATCTGCTTGAAGAAAATTCTACTCCCAGAAAAATTACAAGCTTACATGATAATTCCCTGGTCAGTGGGTGGTTTACTGAGGGTCACAAAGCTGCTCAGGCGCTTTCAATTTAGAGATTATTTATTCGAGGTAAGAATACCATGTTATTTCCCATCTTTATATAGAAACTCTGAAAATTATAAATTCTATATTCAATGGCTCTGATTAGTCAGAGAGCATAACCATTATCACAACTAACCAGAGGCTACCAAAGTTTTACTTGAAATCACATGATACGTTCATTAAGTTAATCCCCCTATTTGGGAGAATGTCCTCAACAGCGTTCTTCTTACTTTTTGAGAGATGATGTAATGAAAAGAGTTGAAGCAACAAAGTATCCCACTCTAGATGTAATGCATCCAGAAGGTTCTTAAGCTGCATTATAAGAACAGAAACCAAGGAAGCCCTACCATTCTATCCTTCAGGAAAAAAATATTAGGCCCCCCCCTAAAAAAGGTAGACTGAAAATTTTAAAAAATACAGATAATACGAATAAATACAAAAGATCTGAATGGCAGAGAGACAATTACTTGTGTTAATTTACAAACATATTCCTTAAAGAAGTAATGTGCAATAATGTATAAAATTTTTTCCTTCTGTGTAAAACTGAGAATTGCTCTCATATTTCTAATCTACAGTGAAATACATTTTGAAGGGAAAAATAATCTATTTTACTCAACATCTTATTAGTTTGCATGAGGCCTCAAGTCCACTCTTAATGTAAGTACTCAGATACACAACTTACTTCCGAAACTTTTGAATGATATTACTAATATAAATCAATATAACTTCAATCAAATGAAACTGGACTATAAAAAGAAAAATTTTTAATAAATTTCTAACACATTGGGTGGCACCTGTGGCTCAAAGGAGTAGGGCACTGGCCCCATATGTTGGAGGTGGTGGGTTCAGGCCCAGCCCTGTCAGAAGCTGCAAAATAAATAAATAAATTTCTAACACCAAGAAAGAGAAACATTTAAAAAAAAAAAAAAAAATCAAGGCCAGGCGAGGTGGCTCATGCTTGTAATCCTAACACTCTGGCAGGCCAAGGCCGGTGAACTGGCTGAGCTCATGTGCTCGAGACCAGCCTGAGCCAGAGTGAGACCTCAACTCTAAAAAAAAGCTGGTGGGCACCGACAGTCACTTAGGCACAAGAGTTTGAGGTTGCTGTGAACTGTGATGCCACAGCATTCTACAGAGGAGGACAAAGTGAGACTCTGTCTCAAAAAAAAAAAAAAAAGAAAGAAAGAAAAGAAAACAAGGAACACAGAAAGACAAAGAGGGAGAGAGGTTATACAGGTCTTCAGGCCACTGTTTTGACTGCTCCATCCCAAAATAGAAAGATCAGACCCTACAGGAGGACCACAGTCCCCTGGCCCTGATCCATCTACTCCATATACACACCAGTCTGACCATCTTCCCCTTCCCTCTCCACCCACCAAATCCTTCCACCACACACTACACCTCTTTATCATCCACAAACCCCTTTTATTCTGGAAGAAACTTTGTCTGTTTATTTGTTCATTCATTTGGAAAAGATTGGCTGTGCCAAGAAAAATAAATATTTTTAAAATGACATCTATGACACCCTGCCCCTTCACTTTACTCAACAGCCAAAGAGAAGTAAAACCAAGGTGAATTCGTGATGAAACCAGGCAATTATGGCTGCTACATGCTTTAAATTTCAAGACAATGTTGCAGGACATAATATCAATGAAGCCAAAGTTTTAAAAGTCACCAAGAGTTCACTTAAAATCCTCCTTCCCAAGAAAATGATACTGTTGCATAAAGTAAATAAAAAATACTCTGGGGGAAAAAAAGACATAAGATCCCATTCAATAGGGTAATATCTGGCTATGAACGCATGCTATATCTTCAACAGGGCCGTGTGTTCAGAAACACATCAAAGAAAAATCCAGAGAAACTTTATTACTCACTAGCAGAATTGAGCATTTCTACAAAAACTTGGCATAGAAACACTCAATGGAATGTATGTAAGTCACACTGTTTACCAGGCCAAATTCAAATGAAGACAAGACAATGACATCTGGAATGTGTTTCAGTCAACCAGGATAGAAGTCAGAGACCCACTCCTCCGTGGGAATATCCACAACCTCAGCTTCCTGGAGAGTCCCCTCGGTCACTTCAGACCCTTCTGGTGCCAATGACCTTCCAGCTGTAGCCCTCTCAACAGGAACATTCTGAGGACATTGCATGACACAGAAACAGAGGTAAGGAATATCTTTCTATGAATAGCACACCTATCATTTAAGAATAAACAAAATTTAAAAAGAAAAATGAATAAATGACCTCTCCACATATATCACAAAATTCTAAAAAGAAGAAATAAAACCTACCAAAAATATCTGAAGTGTTAGTATTATAGCAGTATACACAGGATAAAAGCTAATTTAGGATGTCGTGGGAGGAAAACTATATGCAAAATAAATTTGGGGAAAGCATCTGCCTTGAATACTCAAGAAAATTAAAGAAAACTTAACAGTAAGTTATTATCAATGAGATCACAGGACAGATCAAAATGAGGAAAAAGGACCCAAAATACAGAAGTAGTTTAATTTAAAAAGCCACGTTGAACTGAAGCAGAGTTAGAAACAGTGAAGGAAAGAACTGTGCTGTGGAAGGTCAAGCTAATGACGTCAAGCTGTGTGGTTCCAGAATGCGCAGGAGAGCGGGAGAAGAGGGAGACACCGGCCTCCGGGACCTGGGAGAGGACCCGCTATATACAAGAAACAGAACATATCCTGAAAGACGGAAAAAGACTGAGAAAGCTCAGCACACACCAGATTAAATGAAGGAAAGTTAAAACCACTTATAAATGACTTTGTAAAAATAACGAATTCCAAAAACAAGTGATATCTTTTTATAAATATTCAGAAACGACAAAAGCAACATTTACCTGAAAAAGAAAACCAAAATGCTTTCAGTATTTCTCCTTCATACGATTAGGTAAAAGAGCATAATGAAATATATCTTATGGAGACAAGACCTGTACCCAAGAGATTCTAGACTTGGCTAGAATTTCACATTTTAGAAACTTGACATCGGAACGCTTTTTTATTTTTGATTTTTTTCCCTGTTCCTGTCAGAAATCTCAGTAAATTATGAGCTTCATAACAATAGTAACAGTAACAATAAAATAAAGGATTAATAGTGTTTATTAGATGAAAACAAATGACAGAGTTATGGCTGATAGAGTACCCCTCCGTTCTCACTTCCCAGCCCCATCCTTTCCGAGCAAAGCTCTCTCCTTCTCACTCAGACCCAGCCAGTGGGCCCCCTGCTGTACCTTGAACCTGCCAGGCGCACCCTGGCCACAGGGTCCATGTACTGACTGTACAGTAGCCAGGAAAGGTCTTCCCCAGTTCTCAGCAAAGTTCACTCCTTCACTTCCCTCAAATGTGTCCGGATGAACCTTCCCAGGCCACACACGCAGACATCCAAAGAACAGCAACTACCCCGACTCCCGCTGTGTCTGTCTCCACAGCACTTAGTACCCCTGATCACCAGGCAGCTGTTATTAACTTATTACGTATAATGTGTCTGCCCCACAAGGGCAGGAAATTCTGTCTAGTTTTTTCCTTGATGTATCCTAGGAACATAGAGAGCTGGGGCTCAACCAATATTTGTTGATCAAATGACAATGTCTGGTTAGGAAAATACAGCACACTGGTTAAGATAACCTGGTTTCAACAAAGCATTTGACAAGTTCACATTATCCTCATAGGTGACTTTTCCACACTCAGCATTTTCTTAAGTGAAAAATTATTGAAAAGGAGGCATAGAAAAACAATGTGGAAAAATTACTCAAATTTGTGGCTTCAAAACCTAGGGAGAAGGTGAGATATCAGAAATAAGATAGGGTTCATCTGCATAAGTTGAGATGGGCCAAAACAAGATAAAATGAAGGTCAAGATAAAATAAGATAAATGTGGGCCTGAAATAAATGTACAGACCCACAGTTAAAATTTTAAAACAAAATCGATTGGACAAAGAAGTCTTTTGCTGTCCTCCTACCTCACCGATTTCTCCTTCACCTCCTTTGCTCACGTTTCCACACCTTCCCCACCATTCAATAACCATAGTTCAGTGCTCATATTTTTACTCTTTTCTCCATAGACACATTCCCTAAGTAATCTCACTTAGTCCTGTGGTTTTAAATACCATTTATACATTACAGATTCCAAATACCTATACTATGAACTTTCTTCCTAACTTGACCACATGTTCACTTGTTTCCGAAATATCTCCAATTCTGTACCTGGTAACTTAACTTACTAATTTTCCAGCCTCACTTAACTCCATTCTGCCTGTAGTCTTCCCCATAACAATAAAGAGAAGTTATAATATACCGGGTGTTCACGCCAAAAAAGTTGGCAGTTACTAGCGAGATTGCTCTCTTCTCAGATACCACGTGTAACTCGCAGCAGGGCCCGTCGGCCTCTCCCTCCCAACACACCCAACCTCTGATTCCACTTCCCCGGGGACAGCCCCAGGCTCAGACATCACCCTCCCTGCCTACGACTGGGTCCCTCTGTTCCCACCTTTGTTGCGTATACTTTAATTCGGCAGCTGGAAAGGGCCTCCACAGTTCGACACCAACTTCGCCTCTCGCTCTGTTCCAGGCAGTGACTCTTCCACCTTCCAGTTGTCCTATTCCCATCAGACCCCTGCTCAAGGTCAACTGATGGAATTCACCTCACTGACCGTCACTCTGTCTGCCTCATTCTTCCACACTTTATCAGTCTTTATCACTGCTGAGATACATAGAACCATATATACATATCCAGTTCCTTGAACTGTTCTCAGCACTCACGTCTAGACCACAAGTACCGGAACACTGTTTACTGGGCTCCCAAGTGTACCCTCAGCACCGTAGAACAGTGTCTGACACAGAACTGCTCAAGAAATACTTGTCGACTGGTCAGCAAGTAAGGGGACAGAAAGGGAAGGAAGAAAAGAAAGCAGGGAAAAGGAAGAGGGAGAGAGTCACAGCACATACAGACATGATTTGATTTCCTGGAAAAAACAAACAAACAAACAGTAGTCTACTGAAAGCTCATCAGCAAGAAATATCCTATACTTCCTTTAAAAAAAAACAAAAAACCAACTAATTCTCCCTTGCAGACTTGACAGACACACATTTTTCCAACCACGACACGCCTGTGCTCTATCTCCCCATTCACGGGGAGGCCGTCCCGTCTACGGCACCACGTGGAGGCTGCCACGGAGTTAAAGCTGTTCGACAGCGCATGGTGTAGTGCGAAGAAGTCCACCCAGACCCCCGCTCGGCATTTACAAGTCAAAGTTTGAAATGAGCAAGGAGTCTGACGAGGTGGCTGACAGGGACTCGGGTTGCCAGTCTGTCTCCGAAAGAAGCAAAAGTTTTACATTTAAATAAAACAAACGATGAGGTGTAGTTACTAGGGAAAAGTGCCAGAAGCTACCAGAGATTCCATAAGAGGATGTAGCAGAGCAGAACAAGAGCGGGCAGGACACAGCGGGGCTCAGACTGGGGAACTCGAGGCCCTGGACGGGCGGATGGGCTGTGTCCTCCGCTGCCCGACGGTCAGTGGGCTGCCGAGCCTCAGGAGAGCTTGTCCACCCTCAGGAGCCTAAACACCGCCACTGCTGCCAGAGAACTCAGTGCTTGCTGGTTTCTGTTTTTGCTTTGTTTTGTTTCGGATTAATATGCGGGTAGAAAACATTGTTCTTTGAGAACAAAGCACGAGGCCACCGCCCGGACCAGAGCCAGGAGGCAGGTGCAGACGCTGCTCCCCCCGTGTGCCTTTTCCTCCCGGGGACCTTCAGACCTTCAGACCTTCAGTTTTTGTGTCACTTCTCCCCACACAAACATTTCCCAAGCTTCAACGATCACAGGGGCTGGCGGGTCCCAAGACGTCTATGAGATCCCAGAGCTCAGACATTCTGGAGGGCGCTGCTGGGCAGAGGGACGATGATGACCAGAGTGCTAGCTCTCTTCCATTCAGACTGTGTCCCACCTTGGTCACTGTGTCACCAAGTGTCACGGTGCCCCCAGGGATAACCGAGCCAGGTCCATCGGCTGCAGCTCCTTCCATCCACTGGCATGTCCACTGCATCAAGGCCCCAGAGCCCCTGGGCCCATAGCTTTCCTCCCAGAGGCCTGCAGAAGACCCAGCGAGCTCCCTGCCCACTGGTCCTACCCAGCGGCACTCACTCGGCTGTCCCAACCAGGCAGGGCAGGGCATACCCCAAAGAAGAGGGGCGTTAAGCCTGCTTGAGCACTCCACCAGCAACTTGGGACCAGAGTCACATTTCATATACACAGAAACAATTAGCCTAAGCTTTATTTGGAATCAAAAGAAGCCTAAATATCCAAAGCAATCTTAAGTTAAAAAAAAAAATCTAGAGGTATCACATTACTTGCCTTCAAATTGTATTAATACTTCAAGCCTACACTAACCAAAACAGCATGGTACTGACATGAAAGTAGAGACACAGACCAATGGAACAGAATAGAGAACCCAAAATAAGATCATGTGCCTACAACCAGCTGATCTTGACAAAGCAGACAAGAACCGACACTGTGGAAATGCTCTGTTCAACAAATGGTGCTGGGAGAGCCGGACAGCCACAGCAGAGGAATGAAAAAGGATGGATGTATAAATAAACAAATAATACCTCTCCATACACAAAAATTAATCTGGGATGAATAGAAGACATAAATGTAAGGCATGAAGCCATAAAAATTCTAGCAGAAAATGTCTTTTAAATATCAGACTGGACAAACAATTTATGACTAAGACCCCAAAGGTTAAATATAGCAACAAAAAGCAAGTAAAAAATGGGACTTAATTAAATAAAAAGCTTCTGCACAGCAAAGGACATAACGGAGTGAAGTGACAACCTACAGAATGGGAGAAAATATTCCCAAACTGTACATCCAGCAAAGGACTGATACTTGGAATCTACAAAGAACTCAAGCAAATTGGCAAGAAGAAAACAAATAACCCCAACAAAAAGTGGGAAAATTATATATAAACAGAAGTTTTTTGAAGACAATAAACAATGACCAACACATATATGAAAAATGCTTAACATCACTAATCATCAGGGAAATGCAAATTAACATTACAATGACCTTACCCATATCAGAATGGCCATTAGTAAAAAGGCCAAAAACAATAGATGCTGGCATGAATGCAGAGAGAAAGGAACACTGACAGTCTTTGGTGGAACTGAAATTTAGTACAACCTCTATGGAAAACAGAGAGGTGAATCCTCAAAGCAATAAATAAAGACCTGCTATTCAATCTAATAATCCCACTGCTGGGTATATATCCAAAAAAAAAAAAAAAGTTATTTAATCAAAAAGATTCCTGCACTTAAAATGTTTATTACAGCACAATTTACACTTGCAAAGATGTGAAATCAACCTAAGTGCCCTTCAATTCATGAATGGATAAAGAAAATGTGGTGTGACATACACACACAGGGACGTCATCAAGGACCATTCAGCCATATAAAGGAGCAAAATAATGTCATTTGTAGCAACATGGAGTGAATTGGGACCATTATCCTAAGAGTAGGAATGGAAAAAAAGCACCACACACTCTCGCTAAGAAGTAAGCACTAACGGATAGGTACACAAGGGCACAAACTTATCTGCTGGGTACAGTAAATGCTGTTCTGGTGACAGACACACCAGAATCCCTGACTTAAGCCTTATAAAATACAGCCATGTAATAAAAACACTTGTACTCCCTTAATTAATATTCTGAAACAAAATAAAAAGGGATTTTATTGGAAAAGAACAAATATATCCCTGAACTCAAAGAGTATGCGAATGGACTATGATACACGTCCTTTGTTGAGTTGCTACAAAAGTTAAAACAAATATTAACGGAGGGCAGTGAAGGGAAGGCTCTTCACCTGTGAGAAAGTATTTCATAATAATCAGAACTCCCTAAGAGTAACAATCTGCTCCCCCCTAACGATCAGGGTTTCTGAAAAGGGTGTGTTTGAACAGAAGCCCTGTGGTCAGTTACCATCTAGCAAAAGCCTTCCTTAGGTATTTCCAAATCTAAATCTTAACTGAAAATAATAGTATACTATTTCTTAAAGCAAATTCTGAGAATTTTTCTAATAAGCAATGATCAAAACATGTGGTATATTATAAGAAACCTTAATATAGCCAGGAATAAATTTAGTATCTCTCAGTTAGAGATATACTTTCTTCAAATTTGGCATAATATAAGAGAATGTCCTAAAATAATATCACAGACAGACTATTATGTACAGTCTCATCATTTCTAATGACTTGAAAAATAGTTTGTGTATTGTTAATGGCACTGTCTGGACTCACAGTGTCTGAGATAGCAGCTCTGGCAACATCAACATCCCAGTATTTTATGACTCCGCACAACCGAGATCGCATGTCAGAATCCCCTTCTTATCCTCAAACATCATTTTTAGCATTTTCTGTTGTTCCTAGCAACTGCCAAAGTTCTAGGCTGCTCCCTCCACCTCTTGATACATTCAGGGGCATCCAGACTTGGGAACTTATCAACCATAAGCTCTGCATAAAGTGAAATTAATAGTGAAGGCACCCAGAAAAACCCGAGACTCAGAAAACTTGTTAGGTTGTTACGGAGAAAGGGAATTCTACCCCAACCCTTCGCCAGCCCCCACACTGGCCACGGTCATTGTAGAGATCTCTTTCTTCAGATCAAAAATAAAAGAATACATCTACTGTGATCTTCCTAAAAGTACTTCAATCTATATCTTACAATAAAAATCTGATTTCTTATATAAAGTTGAGTCAAATGCAATTCAAGCTGAGCGTTTTCACTATTTCACGTGAGCTCTTTATCTATATACAGAAAACATTTAAAATATTGGTACTTTTGCATATGCATTACTTATGACTTTGTACTATAAAACACAGTATGCTAAATGCTTTCAGTAATAATCCACCGTAAGTTTTTATGTTTGCTAAGACTCATTAAATTAACACTAAGTATTTCTCCAGGACGTGAAAACTCATTCATTTCCCATTTCTAAATGTCCTGAGCGGTTCAAGCCTTCAATACCTGAGTTGCTATGGTTTGTTCTCCCAAGAAGGTGGGGGAACTCAAAGACAGGGCCAGACAAATACTGCACACGAGGGGAGCTGGGACACGCCTGGGCTACCCGCCTTCAGCACATCGATGCCGTGTGGAAATGCCCTGCTAGTGCTCCCAGTCCTTCTAAGCAACCTCTCAACTTGTCAATGTCGGCAACTGACTCAGAAAACCCCGCAAGCACATACAGGCCAAATGACACACGTCTGCCAGCTGTGCTCCGTCCTGAGACCCCTAATTTGCAACCTGTCGACTGACTTTATCTGTACTAGTGAGTGACACTTTGGAGAGGGTACTCAGTTTGGGCTATTATTTTTGTAATACTTTCGCATGTTTGAGTAATGAGAAAATGTACAAATATTTCTCATTTTCTATACTATTATAGTAAAAATTATGTTCACATTACTTACCCTGCTGACTTCCTTAGGAGCTGATTCATCTGGGGGATAAAGAAGGAAGGAGAAAAAACACATTAGAAACTCTAAGAAGGTTGTGAAATCTAAAGCATGTCGTTCTCTCTGAGTAAACTCAAAGGCTCTTTGTTACACTTTCTGATATAAAACCTACGAATTTGTTTTGTAAAACTGTGAAGGTTAAATGTAACAAATTTAGAGTTAGACCTATACATTAATTTCAAAGGGAAAATGAACACACCACACCCCTTTCCAGATTACCTCTTTTAGAGGTCCTAACGTGAATGTACCTGCAACCCATACGCCCGCAGGAGTGTCCCAAATGACCATTCACACGTGCACTATGAGGGTTAATTTCAGCAGACCTGACGTTGGTCTGAGCCATTTTGCTGAAATAAGAAGTGTTTGGTGCTCTGAGACTCACTCGAATCTTTAGATTCTTTCAGGCTGCTCTGGAGAAGGGAGATAAAACACAGCCATCAACAGTGCCCCTTTGTCCCCTGGGTCTGAGGAATTTTACCAGACGTGCCTGTATTGTTTACTGGGCAAGTCAGACTACTGGTTTACACCAGGTGTAGCTACAGGCAAAAAAAAAAAAAAAAAAAATGCCTGTGTGACTGACAGGGTGTGAGAATCACGCCAGCAAAGAGACTGCTCTAGGGAGGCTGGTTCTGGGGTGGCCTAGAGCCTTCTCTAGGTAGAATGACAGTACTGGTGTGGCCCTAACACGTGAAGGATCACTGGAACTCAGGCTGGCCTCTCCAGATTCCTTGCTGGACTCCTTTAATTTAATGCTGTTGCATTATCATGTCTGTTTCCTGCACTAAACGGGGGATTTGCAAGTATAATCATTTGGGTATTTATGACCTTATTATTAATCAAACCCTCTGCCACCACCAGTAGACATTTATCATGAAAAAAATCGAACATATTCTGTGTCATTCCCGAGCACAGACTAACTTATCTTGAAGCAGCCAAAACGCGCGTCCACCTCTCTGTCCTACAAGTGCAGGGGGGGGGGGGCTGCTCTCCCCTCTTCCGAACCACTGAGTGCTCATGTTTCCCTCGCTCTCCAATCTTTCTCAACTTACTGCTTACCACCAATTTCCTCCTATGACAAGTCTAGTCCCAAATTGCATGTCGGCCAATGGCGACCAAGCCGGTCACTGAATCCAGCATGTGCCCAGGACGGACAATGGCACCTATGTCTACACCCGCCCCCGCCCCCACACACACACACAATTCTACTCACTCTATCCCTCCCCAGTTTCAAAGTCTTTCAAAAATATTCTTTCTATTATGGCCCGTAAAGGTTCAGAACCTAAAGTAAACAAGATTCCAACACAGGCTAGACACTGACTTTGCTCGGGGACCTTTTCAGAAACACCAAGCTCAGGTCCATTGGACAGGAGGTGTTCAATAAACAGTACCTGTTGGTCGAATTACTGAGTTATTGGATTTTATAATGGATCACAGATTTTATAATTCCCTAAGAATGTAACAATGGTATAGGAAAAACATTTGCTCTTACACTGAAGTCACATCATAAAAATAATTTAACTCCGAATGATTTACCTTCACTTAAACCTCTCTGAGGATGAGACTATTTAATCATGACAAATTTATTAACAATATAAAGTTATAGAGGCACATGTGGTTTTTGTAAATTTTTTAATCTAAGAAATTCAATGAACATGTTTGAAAAAACCTAACTGAATTACAAAGGACATAATGGAAGGCAGCCCTGTGTGAACAGGTTTAATAGTGAGGCTGAATGGAGTTTATCAAGCTATTGCATTTTGGAATATTCCACTAACCATCACTATAGATTTGAAAGATAGCTCAAGAGAAGAATAGTTTAAATGTCCAAACATCCTTGTATGAATAAATCGCCCCTTTGTTTCTTCCATTAGTCTTGCTTACGAAGTCCAACAATTAAGTTCACAAACTCATTCTAGAAAAAGTGCTACGTACCTCATTGCTGAATTATCACTACGTCACCTTCAAAGTTCTCCCCTTGGGTAGCTGTACACTCATGTCAGCACCTAGTCCACCCTTCAAAACAACTTTGGAACTGTTCTGGAGCGACCATCCGAGTACAGAGGTCTGATGATTAAGTTTGTGCACTTGCTCCTGTGCACTTACGTCGGCAGCACTGCGCAAACACCGCGGTGGTCGGGCCTCGTGAGTGACCCTGGCGTGTCAGTGTCTCACAGTGTATCTGTGTTGACACGTGGCGGCATCTTGCTGAGTGGCGTTCACTAGCGTTACTCCATATTGTCATGCGCTGTGCGATGACAGCTCTGGTGGGTGACGAGGTGCTGGCGTTGGTGCACTGCTTCCCAGGGGAGCACCTCAAAGGTGACCACAGTGACACTCAGCAAGGAGCTGTGGGGCACTTTCTCTAGGACGAGCTGACAAACTTCATTGTCAGACCTCATAGTTAGTACTTGTGTATGCATAAGATACCCTAATTATATGTATTCACAAAGAAACTATTTTTTGTTTTATAGGCAGTTAAAAGTATCTGAAAGAAGGATTTTACCTGTTGTTGATTTCTGAAATTTCACCCTGCAAGCTAATTTAGAAATGTATCCTCAACCTATTCCTCCAACTTAGCAGTCAAACAATTTCTGTTACCTGAATGTCAAGTGTAGCATATTTTTTTTCTTTTTTTATTGAATAACCAAAATTCACAGAGAACTCCAACGTATTAGCAAGAAAAGAGCAAGTGATCCCATCTCAGGATGGACAAAAGATCTGAAGAGAAACTTCTCCAAAGAAGACAGGCACATGGCCTTCAGACACACGAAGAAATGCTCATTATCCTTAATCATCAGAGAAATGCAAACCAAAACTACCTTGAGATATCATCTAACTCCAGTAAGATTAGCCCACATGATGAAACCCCAAAACCAGAGATGTTGGGGTGGATGTGGAGGTTAGGGAACACTTCTACATTGCTGGTGGGAATGCAAGCTAATACATCCCTTTGGAAAGACGTTTGGAGAACACTCAGAGATCTAAAATAGACTTGCCATTTGACCCTATAATTCCCTTACTTGGTATATACCCAAATGACCAAAAATCACATTACAACAAAGATATCTGTACCAGATTGTTTATTGCAGCCCAATTCATAATTGCTAAGTCATAGAAGAAGCCCAAGTGCCCACTGATTCACGAATGGATCAATAAATTGTGGTACTCTTATACCATGGAATATTACGCAGCCTTAAAGAAAGTTTAGTATATTTAAAGAATATAATATTCTAGCTAACTAAGGAAATTAGTGAGCACAGTGAAAGTTACTTCATATGGAGGAACCCTGCTTCTTATTTCTTATCATTGGGGTTTCATTTAGTTGAACTCCCTTGCCCAAGAAAAACTTAAGCATGTTGGAAATAGTGTTTTTAACGTCTCTTCCACGGTATAGGTGCCCTGTAGGAACAAGTGTGAGTGGCAGTGGGCAGTGGTCCCCCACTTTTTGGCAGCAGAAACTGGTTTCTTGGAAGACAAGTTTTCCACGGTGGGGGTAGTAGCTGTGGGGATGGTTTGGGGATGATCCCAACAACTTACATCTCCAGCTCTGATCACCAGGCTGTAGATTCTCGTAAACAGCGTGCAGTCTGGAGCCCTCACCTGCAGTTCATACAAGAGTTCACTCTCCTGTGAAAGAACCTAATGCCATTGCTTCTCTGGCAGGAGACGGACTCAGGTGGTGATGCAGCTGACGGGCAGCAGCTGTGAACACAGATGAAGTTCGCTTGGCGCTGCTCCCCGCCCGCTGCACGGCCAGGTTCCTAACAGGCCAAAGACGCATGACAGGGCACAGCCCGGGGTTGGGCCTGCAGGCTTCGTGCATGAACTTTGGTTTGGAGCCCAGGCCTGCAGTCACTAGCTGCATTATTTTGGGCAAGATGCCTGACTTCTTTTGTCACCTTCCAAGTGTAAAGTGAAATAACAATACAAATTGTTACTGAGAAAGATCTCCCCATTTGAAAACGACGGGCCATTTTTGAAGTGATAGAGGAAATCTTCCTGTGCTCTCTAGCTCATCATTCAGGACTCCTTGCAGATCACCCACGACTTCAGGTTAAGAACCCGGGACTCGGCGTGTCCCCTTCCCCGTGAGCATCCGGCATGCACTCATGAGAACCCGGGACTCAGCTGTCCCCTTCCCCGTGAGCGTCCAGCATGCACTCATGAGAACCCGGAACTCGGCTGTCCCCTTCCCCGTGAGCATCCAGCATGCACTCATGAGAACCCGGGACTCAGCTGTCCCCTTCCCCGTGAGCATCCAGCATGCACTCATGACAACCCGGGACTCGGCGTGTCCCCTTCCCCGTGAGCATCCAGCATGCACTCATGAGAACCCGGGACTCAGCTGTCACCTTTCCCGTGAGCGTCCGGCATGCACTCATGACAACCTGTGACTCAGGTGTCACCTTCCCCGGGAGCGTCCGGCATGCACTCATGACAACCCGTGACTCGGCTGTCACCTTCCCCGTGAGTGTCCAGCACACACTCATGACAACCCGTGACTCAGCTGTCACCGTCCGGTTAGTATCCAGCACTCACAAATGAGAATCCGTGACTCAGTGTGTCATTGTCCCATGAGTGTCCAGGACATACTCATGAGAACCCGTGACTTGGCTGTCACCTTCCCCGTGAGTGTCCAGCATGCACTCATGACAACCCATGACTCGGCGTGTCACCGTCCCTGTGAGTGTCCAACATGCACTCATGACTGAGTTGGTGGGTGGCATTTCTCAGAGTTCAGCACTGAAGCCCTCTTTGAAATGTAAGAGTGAGGGAACAAGGACAAGAATAAAGCACAAGTGTGGACACCACATGTTGAATCTTCGGTGAGCACCCCGTTAGCAACCAAACACTTCCCAGAGAGGACACTAGTTCTCATGCAGCACAAGCATTCTGTAGACACGTGCTCCTTCGGTGAACATTCCCTGAGGGACCACCGAGGCCAGGCCCTCAGCCCTGTTCTCAAGGGGCTTGCAATCTGCTGGGAGGAGTAAACAAAGAAGCAGAAGGATTTCAGAAAAGGAGTGTGTATGCTTGTTAAAGGGAAATTTACGAAAAGAATAAGGAGAAAGTACCTTCAATCCAAATATCATCTTGACAATTTTAATAAGCTTTAACAAGAATAGTCCATGCAGGAAAATGCCCTGAAGAATGTCAACACGAGTACACCTTTCACATAAGTACTCAATTTTAAATAGTTTATGAATCAAAATGTGTGTGTATCTATAATTTTATTTTTGGTATCACTTTTTATATTTCTTTAATATAAAATGAGAATTCAGTAATAAACCTTAATTTATAGCAAGAGCTTAAAAAATTCATATTATGTGGGTTATGATAGTTTCCCTTTAGTGAACAATTGGCTGCTTGTAGTGTTACTTACTCTCGGTTTAGCTTTGAGAGAAAGATCCCAGAGGCAGGGAGGAGCAGGGGAAATGCTAATAAAACTCATATTCGCAATCGATAATAAACTGCTGAACTTTCTTCCCATTCAATCCACAAAAACACAGACAAAAGAAAACACTTTTTAAAATGAAAGAGGAAAAAATTAGCATAAACCAAATAAGTTTAATAAATTATTATAGAAGATATAAAGGAAACCCATTTAAAATTAAGCATTAAAGAAACAAATGAAAAGGATTTTGATCTACTCCTATAATCCACACTTTTATTATTTATTGATTTTTTAAAATATATTTCTATAAGGAAAAGGATATAAAAAATTTTACAATAAAAATAGACATAACATGATCCAAAATGAAACCACTAAGAATTATGAGGAATGCTTATATTTCTTAATGTAAAAAAACTGCTCTTGACTTAGTTAAATTAAAAAAAAAAGAAAAACTGGAATTACTATGAGCCTACATTAGCTTAAAATGTACACACATGTATTTTTCTGCATGTGTGTAAATACATACATTTATACATTTTATAAATCATGCATACATACATTAAGAAATTATAAATAATCTTTTTTTCTGCAGTATACTGTACCATCTCATAAGTTTGGAGTGAAAGAAAAGTTAATGTATATTTTTTTTATACAGATACAAATGTGTAAGTTAATAGTATCTCTGGTGAGATTATGCAATGAGATCCCTTGTCTCCTACTGAATATTGCTGAATTTTTACAATCATAATAAACTACAGCAGACTGCAGTTTAAATGTGGGGGTCTCTCCCCTAGTCTGACCCCTGGGACAGCAGAAGACAGCAGGGGACACTGCAGGGTGCGGTGCGCATGAACAGGTCAAGGCCCAGCCAAGGCCCGTCTCTCTAGAAAGCAGGACAGGGTATCACTTCTGTGGAGCCCCCCGGGGCACCCTGAAGAAGGGCCCGTGGTTCTCCCCGGAACGTGCTACGTGCATCCCGCTAGCCCTATCCCTGCACCCTTGTTCCCCCTGTTGTAGATGAGTATTCCCCATGAAAATCAATTATCCAGCTATCTTTTTAATGTATTTTCATCTCACGGAAGTGAACGCAGCCCACTCAGCCGCCCCCACCACTCCAGGCACGTTGGCACTGCTGCGGGGCTCGGGCAAAGACGGCCGTCGGCCTTCCAACAGGGACGCAAAATGAACGAGTCGGTCCTCAGGTATTTATCAAACGTCTCTGTGCGCACACCTGAACGAGTGACTTGGTTGGCCCAGTTAGAATGAAGAGAAGGACGTAAATGTCATGGCTTTCAGAGAACCGCAGACAAGAAAGTCTTGGGCCCTAGCTGGTGGTGGCGGCTGCCCTAAAATCATAGGGAGGTTCAACCTGGGAGGGACAGGAGATACAGAACCAGAGATGGATGTGGGGACAAGTTACTGACAGGGCTGGGATGGAGATGGAGGAGGAAGAGGAGGTGGGGGGAAGGTGGGGGAAGGAAGCAGGAGAGGCCTGGGGGGAGGGAGAAAAGGAGGAACAGGGGAAACAAATAAAAAAATTGAATCTCCAGAGACATTTCTGGCCAAATTAATCAGCCAACCTTGAAGCGTCCTTTACCTAGGGACTCTTTAATATGTGAGGTAGTTAATTTCCCAAATGCCTAAGTCGGTTTCATCAGGTAAAACCAAAAGCACTCAAGAGAGCATTTCAAAAAGGAAATGCAACAAAAAGTTATTAGATATTACTTTTTTCTTTTTTTTTTTTGAGACAGAGCCTCAAACTGTCACCCTGGATAGAGTGCTGTGGCATCACAGCTCACAGCAACCTCCAATTCCTGGGCTCAAGCCAGTCTCTTGCCTCCACCTCCCAAGTTGCTGGGACTACGTAGATATTACTTTTAAACCATTAAATTAATACACTTTCATTTAAAACATTAAACTCTTACGGAAAGGTCTCCCATTCCTACCAAATAGCAAACAGATCCCTTTGCTTGGGATTCCAGTCCTCACAATCTGGTTTTGCTCCGTTTATCCACCTTCCCTTCCCACTCCAGGTAAGACCGGTTCACTAGACCCTCAGACATGCTTTGCTCACTCTTAACCCAAAGTCTTCAAACTTTTAAACAATTATTTACAGCACCTACCAAGTCCAGCACCGTTCTTGGGGCTTACAATAGAACGGGGAACACAAAAAGACAACCATCTGTGTCCTCCGGAAGCTTATTTAAATAGGAGTGACTGTCAGTAAACAGGACAACTGCACTACTCAGGGAGGGACGGTGCTGGGGCTGGGCGGGCAGAAGAGCAGTGGGGGAGCGGGAGGGGCAGGCCGCAGTATCAACGGGGACAGTTCTGCAGTCTCCCCAAGGGCACTGACATAAAGGAAGCAGCTGCCAGGAAGAGTATCCCAGCAAAGGGGTGGACCCAGGGGTGGGCCTGAACACAGAGCATGACCTCTTTCTTCCCAAACAGCGGATCTTTCTAGACTCAACTTCTAGATTGTCTATGAGTTCCTCTCAGTAGCAACAAGCTCGCTGACCTTTCTTTTCTCAGCATGTTTTTACATTCCTTCCCCGTTAGGAAAGCAGAGTACTGTAAAAAATAAGGGCAGATTTGCGATCAGAACGGATCTCTTCAGATCTCAGCTGTACTTACTAACCAGACATGGGTTTCTCGACCTTTCAAAACTTGTCCACCTCATAATTCTAAAGTGCAATGATCTAGGTTAATGCTAGTTATTAAATGAGACAATGAATATAAACTTTTTGTACTGAGTGGCTCTTAATAAATTGTAGTTTTGTTCCTCTTCGTTCAACTTAACATTAATTGTATGTATTTTGCCTTCCATTGATAACTAGATACATTGTGAATGACCTAACTTCTTAAATGAATACAAATTTCTTAGCAAAAAGAGACCACACCTAACATTTATTTTACATTACTAAAAAATAAAATCACTACCAAAAAATGGTTCTGTGGTGACAGAGACACAGATGACGACGCTTTTCCATACAGAGCGTCTCTGAGCAGACGAAGCCGTAAAGTGCAAGATGATCGTTACTGGCCAGAGATTTAAATCTGAGTCAGACCATCAAATATACTTCCCAAATTATTTTGTTTTTATTTTCTTTCTTTACTTTTTTTTTTTAAAGGGTAGGGTTTTTGGTTTGTTTTTTGTTTTTGTTTTGTTTTGTTTTGTTTTTTGTGGAGACAGAGTCTCACTTTATCGCACTCGGTGGAGTGCTGTGGAGTCACAGCTCACAGCAACCTCCAGCTCTTGGGCTCAAGCGATTCTCTTGCCTCAGCCTCCCAAGTAGCTGGGACTACAGGCCCCCGCCACAGCACCCGGCTAATTTTTGATGCAGTTCAGCCGGAGCCAGGCTTGAACCCGCAGCCCTCGGTATATGGGGTCAGCGCCCTACTCGCTGAGCCACAGGCGCCGCCCTCTTTACTTTTTTTTTAACAGCCAGACATTTGTGGAAGAACATGAGCCATGTCACCAAGAACTGAAGTGTGATAAATGGTTGTGTCAATGAGCTATTTGTTTGCAGATTTACTACAAAGACATATGAAACAAACTATAAATCACTAAGTAATTGTAAGGTACAAAAAACTATATACACTTTTGATATTCTTGATCAGAAATAAAAGAAGTGTTAAACGTAAGTTCACACGCCACATCAAAAAGCAGGAAAAGCAATTATTTTTTCCCTAAGAGATTACAATGATTTTCAATAACTTGTTATAACCATATTTTCTGACACTAAATGTTGTAATCTAATCCTTTTTACTTAATTCTGTGTACGCAGAATGGACCATTGCTAGTAAGAGTTAATTCATGAGGCTCTCCAATTTCAAAATGAAAACTGATGACTTGAAAAGGCATTGTGTGAACTTCAGTTCTCTTCTATATAAAATGTAATAATTTATAAAGTGCCTTCCTTTTATTTTATATACATAAACATATATAAAATAAGTACTATTTACCCAAAAAAATACCCAAATAGTATCCCATTATATGAACATATCCAATTTATTTTATCATTAACCAGCTGATGGACATCTGAATCGTCTACAACTTAGAGCTATACTGAATTATGCTACTATGAAGAGTCATTTATGTGTATTTGTATGAACATTTTCCTCTTTCTAATATATTCTCAAGAAGGAAACACACGAGTTATATAGTAAGCATACTTTTTAAGAAACTGACAAATGGTTTCCCAAAGTGCCTGTACCATTTTACTTTCCCAAAAGTAATGCGTATGGCTTAAGGATTTTTTGTATATTCTGGACACAAGTCCTTAGTGAAGTCCAGCTTCACATTTTTTTAATTTCATGAATCATGCTTCACATGTGGAAACTTTGCCCCACCTAAGATCATAATTTTTGCCTATTTTTCTTACAATTTTCCTATAGTTAGAATATAGGGTTTTTTTTCCTAACATGGGGAAATTGTCCCTTATCAACTATCCCTTCCCCAAATGAATTGTTTTCACATCTTTCTATTCTCAATTCCATTTCATTAACCTATACACCTATCTTTGTGGCAGTACCAAACTACCTAAAGTACTGTGCTTAAACAGTAAGTTCTAAAATCATGCAATTCAAGTCCTCCATACTGAGCTTCATTTTCCACAACGATTATGGTTCATAAGTATTTTAGTTTTGGGTGCTGTTATGAATGAAATCATGAGCTTAATTTACTTCAGATTATTCTTTTTATACATAGAAATATAATTTATTTCTGTATAGTGATCATTTGTTAGGTTTAGCAGTTTTTGTGAAGTATTTGGAATTTTCTACACATAGGATCATATCATTTATGTAACGTAAGACAGTTGTGGTTCTGTTATTATAATCTGAATACTTTTTTCTGTGTGTTAGTGCTCAAATTACAAGTGTCCTTCTACCTTGCTGAAAATTTTTATAATAAATAGGTGCTGGGTTTTGTCAAGAGACTAGATTTTTACACCTTTATTAATATAGTCTCTTACATTAATTGATTTATTGATATCAAACCAACTTTAGATTTCTGGGGTCAATTCTATTTGGTCATACTATGTCATCATCTTTTATGTGCTACTGGATTTGGTTTGCTAATTGTTTTAAGGATTACTGCATCTATGTCCATGAGGGACACTGCTCTGTAGTCTTCCTGTGACATCTTAGTTGGTTTCGGTTGATATTAAAGTAACGCACGACTCACAGAATAAGTTGTGAAACCTTTTTCCTCCTCTGTTTTCTGAAAGGGTTTGTGACCAGCATGATTCCTTTATGAACAGTCACGGAATTCACCCAAGCAGTGACCTGGGGCCAGGTTTTTCACTTAGGAAGAATGTCCACTTCCTATCTATTTGCTGTGAGGCGTTGGTGACTTGTACCTTTGTAGGATTTGCTGTGAGGCGCTGGTGACTTGTATCTTTGTAGGATTTGCTGTGAGGCGTTGGTGATCTGTATCTTTGTAGGATTTGCTGTGAGGCGCTGGTGACTTGTATCTTGTAGGATTTGCTGTGAGGTGTTGGTGATCTGTATCTTTGTAGGATTTGCTGTGAGGCGTTGGTGACTTGTATCTTGTAGGATTTGCTGTGAGGTGTTGGTGATCTGTATCTTTGTAGGAT
>CAUYON010083691.1:0-24598 GCA_963573935.1 Arctocebus calabarensis | reverse complement strand
TCTTAGCAAAGTATCTCAAGAATGGAAGAAAAAGTATCCAATGTACTCAGCCCTAATATGAAGCTAATTTATAGCTTTCATATGAAGGCTAAAACCCAATTATAGCACAAGAATACAGGGAAAAGGGCAAGGGAGGGGAGGGGATGGGGGAGGATGGATGGAGGGAGGGCAATTGGTGGGATCACACCTATGGTGCATCTTAGAAGGGTACTGGTGAAGCTTATTAAATGTAGAATATCAATGTCTTCATATAATGATTAAGAAAGTGCCATGAAGGCTATGTTTAATAGTTCAACAAAAATATTTCAGATTGTATATGAAGTCAGCACATTGTTCCCCATGATTGCACTAATGTACACAATTATGATTTAATAAAATTATAAAAAAAGGGGGGGGAGAAGAAAAATAAATAAGAAAGAATAAAAGGGGCTAAAAAACTGTAACAAAAATGGATGAGCCCTTACCATTGAAGAAAGTAAAAATAAAAATACAACCAAACAGAAAAAAACAAAATAAACAACAACAATAACAACTAAAAAAAAAAAAACTAAGAAAAAAATTGGAAAAGGGAGCAAAAATTTAAAGATGTGTGTGTGTGTAAATATATACTGCAATATATTACCTGGACACCAGGCAGCCCTATGGTATTAGTAGATGGAGAATACAAACACTGGCTTTGCTATATAAAATGGAAACTGGAAACCACTCTCTAGTTGCAGAGGAGACCTGTACTTATCTTCCTGACTTAATTGCCATCAGTCAGGGCTGAGGTGCTTTCTCAGCATTCAGTTGCCATGGGATTGGGGTCCTGGAGTTCTCACCAGATTTCTTAGGCGATACATCAAAAAGTGCCCCCTAACAACAAAGTGGCCTTCCTGAGGCTGCAAGGGCCACTCTGCTTACACTAAAGATGGATGCTTGAGCTCAGTAAGCATGCCAGAGCTGGCCATGCACTAGGACCCTGCAGATCATTTCACCACATGGCCTTCCCACAACAGGTAGTGCCATGCTAGTAGCCAAGTCCATGGGAGATCCATGCCACCCAGTATTCAATCCCAGCTGGTTGAGGATGCTGTTCAAGTCGACTCACTCATTTAAGCCTTATGCAGCTCTAGTGAGCAGCTCAGTCCAAAATCAAAAACTGCAATATAGCCCTTTCCTGTCTCTAGTCCTCTGTAGGAGGGTGGGCCAGCGGGCTCCTGCCCATACCCAGGCAGTTACTTTCTATGTTGTTTTTCTCAGCTCCAAAACTCCTCAGTGGTTTCCCCACTGTTTCACTTTGCTCCTGGAGTGATAAACCTAAGAAGGTTCCCCCAGCCAGAGGTGGGTGGAGTTGTTTTTCCCTATCTTACTACCAGTGTCTAGTTAGGAGATGTCTCTAGCCTGCCATCTTGCTCTACCCCTTAGGCTAGTCTTGAACTCATTAAATTTAAATAGTATATATATCCCAATTAAAAGGCAGAGATGATCAGATTGGATTAAAACAGCACAATCTGAAATATGCTGCCTATAAAGAAACATACTTTAATTATAGAGACACAAATAAATTAACAGCAAAAAGATGGGAAAAGACCTACAGTGTTAACACAGTTAAAAAAAAGCTAGAGTGGCTATATTAATGCTAAGGTAGATTTTTAGAGAAAATATTACCTGGGATAGATAGTAATAAAGGGGTCAATTTATTGAAGGAAATAACAATCCTAAACATTTATGCATTAAAAACAGAATTCCAAAATACTTGAAGCGCAAAACAAAAACATCTAGAATATCAAGGAAAAATGAAGAAATTCATTACAAAGAGTCAAGCAATTCTATCAACAAATTTTACCTAATAGACATTTGTATAACACTCCACTTATCAACAGAATAGACATTCTTTTCAAGTGCACACAAAAATTCACCAAAAGGTATCATATTTCTATATACTACTGATAAACATTATTAAAAGTTTAAAAATATTTTTTGCTCAGCATAAAAAAGAATAGAATATTTGGATTTAAGTTTGACAAGCAAAAGAGTTGTACTTTGAAAACTATAAAACTGACAAAAAATAAATATCTAAATAAATGGAGAGATACTCCATGTTTACGCATAAGAAGACTAAATATTAAGATGTCAGCTCTTCTCAATTGAACTGTAAAATTTTTTTGAAAAAAAAAAAAAACAGCTTTGAAAAAATAGCAAAGTTAAAAGACCTTAACCACTTTTTCTGCATCTATTTAGATAGTCATATAGTTTTCATTTTTAATTCTGTTTATGTAATAAATCACATTTATTGATTTGCAAATGTTGAACCATTGTTGCAACCCTAGAATGAAATCCACTTGATCACAGTGAATTAACTTTTTGATGGGCTATTGCATTTAGTTTGCCAGTATTTTATTGAAGATTTTTGCATCTATGTTCATGAGGGATGTTGGTATTTAGTTATCTTTTTGTTGTTGTTCCTTGGCTTTGGTATTAAAGTAATAATGGCTTTATAGAATGAGTTAGGGAAGATAATTTTTAACACATTATGTATTGATAGGTATAACCTTCCAAAACCAAAGCTCTTTGGAGCCCTCAATAATTTTTAAAAATGGAAGGGGTCTTAAAACCAAAATGTTTGAGAACTATTATTATAAAACATATTAGGCTTTTATTCTCAGGATGATGGGACCCATCTGGAAAGCAGGGTAGTGATAGAATCTGACCATTGCTTTTAAAATATCCATCTGACTGCTAAGTGGGAATTTGACTATAGGGAAGAAAGACATGAAGCAAGAAAATGGTAGTTGTCACTGTGTTACTTTAGGCAAGAGACAGCTGTGGGTTGCCCAAGGATGATCTAAGTAGAGACAGAAATGTCAGATTGGGGATATATTTTGAAGATAGAGCCAATAGAGTGTGTTGGTTAAATGGTTTTCAGGAATGAGGGGAAAAGGGCCAAGACTAACTCCAAGGATTCTGGTCTAAAGCACTTGGTTGGATGGTGGCTAGAAACCTATTGAAAAGAGGAAAAGAGTCTCTAGGCCCTACCATCCCTGCAGCAAGAAGCCTCATGAATCCACCTTGTACTCGGAAAGGGTGAAAATGATGAAAGAGAGAGAGAGAAAAAGGCATTGGTTTAATATTTGCAAAGTGTAATCCTGTTACATTATGTATAATCTAACCTTAGCTATGTTATACAAAAAAAAAATGCATATAAAGGGACTAGAAGGAAGCACTAAACTGTTAACCATGCCATCACTGGCTAGAGATTTGCTAGAGGATTTTATTTCCTCTTGTATAGGTTTTTGTATTTTACAAACAATTTACAGTGAGTGTTTATTATTCAGAAATCAAATTACATACTCAGAATAAAATTATTTTTAGAAAAACTATGTAAAATTCTGAAGTGCTACATGGTGTCTATGAGCTTAAAGAGATCTCTATTTCAAGAGAAGGTATCATTTCTTGAAAATATAAGCCAGAGTAAAATGCTTTATACACCAAGTATATTTTCCCTCCTGCCCCTTCCATTTACACCTTTACAGAGAATTATTTTCTGCTATGATAGTTTCTTCAATTTTTTTATTAAAATTGAATCTAGTTTATATTTAACTCCTTTGGGTGATAGAGAAAAGTTCTTAGAGATTCTGAAAAATCCCTGACTGATATAGCCTCAATGAAGTGTCAGGCTAAGTTCAAAGTTGATCTCTTGTTTTCTATGTCCTCATGCTTGCAGGACACGTTTAACGCCAGGTTTTGGAGAAATCTATCTTAGAAGGAAACCACATTTATTAGTGAGGGTATACATGTGACAAATAAACAGAGAATAGATAGAAAGAAGCTCTCACTGTTGTTGGTGAACTTGATGTCCTAGTGAGCGTGCTGTGTCCCTGATTTGATAAGTGACCGCTTGAAAACTTTGGTCTGAGCAGCTGCTTTGCCCAGAGGTCAAAGTGAGAGGGAAAAGGGAAATGCCTCCTCCACACCTAATAAGACTCACTTTTCTTCTTTCCCTTTTACTGCCTCAAAAAGACTGTCAAGACAATTTTTTTTGGTTTGGTACACAACTAAGAAAGCACTCAGCCACTGTACAGTTAAGGGTTAGGAAGTATAATGGAACCTATAAGTTGACAACCCAAGTAAACTCTGTGGTTGACCACCTGTAAGCTGACCACTCTAGGGACTGTAACAAACAGTCAACATATGGTCAACACATGGTCAAAATAAGGATCTAGCCCTACCATACTGATACATACATGTGCTACATGTCCAATCCATGAAAATTAGGTCAGGTTAAGGAGCTGGTCAATGTAAGAGGGTCTACTGTAATTCCATCTCAAATCTCTGTCAGGGTCTTTAGAGTGAGGAAACATTGACCAAAGCTCAATATAAAAATAGCACTGAGATGCTGCTGTATCTTCCTTGTGTTCAGAGTATTTACACTTTTACTTTCTCCTCCACAACCTCTACCTCTGGAATATTCAAAAAGTTGGGAATTTTGTGACTGTTGCCTCATGGAGCAGCTTGGTGGGTTTCTGGGAAACCTTCCTTTTCCAATGAGACACACTCTGAGATCTGTCCTATCCCTATTCCTGGGCCTTTCCTGCCTGTAATGACTGACTGGTTTCTGGTGCTGGATGAACACAAAGCAAGACACAAAATTTACACTGAACTTGATGAGAAACTTGGGCCCAAATCTCTTTGCTTTATCTTATCACTCCAAATTTTGATCAGAGTTCATCCAGCCAATCTATCCTGGGATCACCTTTTAGTTATCTGTACAACTCCTGCCTCAATGACCACACAGTCATTCCACTAACCTGAAATACTGTCCTTCTGCCTTTCTCTCCCAGAAAAACTAATGAAAAAGAAATAAAATTATATTAAATTATGAAAATTGTGTTTAAACTTAAGGAACAATCTCTACTTTTTAAAATTGCAGTGAAATGGATTTCCAAAGAAACTGTTCTACGTAGTTGCTGGATTTAATTTAAAAAGGAACAAATGCACTCATGGCATTCTTGATCTAAGGCATCCACTCACCTTGGACAAGATGGTTTCCTAAGGTTTCTTCTATAGCTATAGTTCCATGTTTAACACAGAAGTGACTCATCTCACAATTTGATTATGTTGTCACAATATCTAGCTCAGTGGTTCTCAACCTTCCTAATGCCCCCTAATGCCACAACCCTTTAATTATAGTTCCTCATGTTGTGGTGACCCTCAATCATAAAATTATTTTTGTTGCTACTTCATGACTGTAATTTTGCTACTGTTATGAATCATAATGTAAATATCTGATATGCAGGATGCATTTTCATTGTTACAAAGGGGTCACAACCCACAGATTGAGAACCGCCAATCTAGCTGGTAAATACATAGGCACATAAATAAAAGTTTAGTGTCTGCTAAGATTTTGGAAAGAAAATCAGTAAGTCTGTTCTCTAGAAGGGAAAAAGTGGTCTCATCTACATCAAATGAATAAGGTTAGTCCATTATCACCTGTGGTGTCAGCTACTCGGGAGGCTGAGGCAAGAGAATCGCCTAAGCCAGGGCTATGGGAGGTTGCTATAAGCTGTGACGCCACAGCACTCTACTGAGGGTGACAAAGTGATACACTTTCTCAAAAAAAAAAAAAAAAAAAAAGATTAGTCCATTATGAAGGTAAATCTAGTGATTGTAAACGTTTTCTTGAAGAGCTTTGACAATAACTGAAAATCCAATCAAGGGCATGGTGTGCTCTCTAGAAGGCAGGAATATCACATGAAGGGAATTGCAGTCAATTCTACTTACTCTATCTGAATAAAGGCCATGTGAACCAAATGGGTGGCTAGAGTGACACAGAAAAGAGAAAAAACTCACAGGTTATAAAATGATAATATTTGTCAGACTACATCCTGTGAGGAATTTGGCTAAATGTAGATAGAATTATTAACATTTGTGTATTCTGTTAGGATAGGACTAACTCACAGAACCTGATCTCCTAATAATATGTCCTCCAACCTATTAATAGTCTTTTCATTCATTATAATATTTGCAAAGTGACTTTCAAATTGCTAAATCAGGTTCCCAGCTACTTCAGTATTCATAGAAGGCATTCCAGATATAAACGATCTGGTCATTAGAAATAAAAATCCCTTACTTTTAATAAAAATGAAGTCCTTTAGTGATATTATGTGAATAACAACACATATATCGAAGAGGTTGTGATATAGATAAAAATAGAAAATATATGTAATACATCTGGCTTGACCCATAATAAATATTTAATATTTCTCCTACCCTTTTCTCTCTCTTTATTTCCACTCAAATTACAACAGGTAAAAGATACAGAATAATACATGTATTAGCCAGTTGATAAGAAGTACCTGCTCAGCTCTCTAACTCCAACTAGTTGTATCCTTGGAAAGAAATTATCTGACCAACAGATGCCTATGATAAACGTAGGCTTGGATAAGATGATATCTGATTTCCCTTCCACCTATAATAATAAAAAACAGAGTCTTTGAGATTGGTCCTCAGGGTTTTATTCCACCTGAGATTTCATTATTCTGCTCAACTGATTTTTCTTAATATTAAACAAAATCAATTTAAACAAATTTTCACATTAACAAGGCAGTGAAGTAGCAGTACCGAACAGACCTCCTCTTAATTTCCTACTAAAATACCCATGAGAATATACAAGATAAGAAAACTGGCACCTGCCTTAGAAACTAAAGATAAGTGACAAAGTTATGTCAAAGTTCAGAGGGACTTTCCACTAAGTGCATCATTAATGGACAGAGATTGAGAAATATATTCTTGGATGGCACAAACACTACCCTTTGAACCAGAACATCAAGAACAATCCCAAAGCAAGAGGAAGACTTTGACTGTCCCCAACTGCTTGCCCTTAACTTCAGAACAAGGGATTACACTGACCAGGAAAACAGGTGCCATCGCCCCCTGAAGTACAGCTATCATCTGAGCTGGCCAACAGCGTAACCTCTCTCTTTTCCCCATTAGTGGTTCCCTTTCTATATTCATTCAGAGATACAGAGGTGGGTGGATAACAGTGTAATGTTACCAAGCAGGGGTGGGAAGAGAAAGGGTACTGAGAGCAGTGTATGGAAAATATTAGGGGATGGAAGAGGAAATATTGTCTCTCAAGTACTACAATTTTATAGGAATTGCATTTCTATCATAGTTTCTATCAGAAATTGCAACTTCTTCTAGCAGATATGTGCTGTGCCTATGAGGCATCTATAGGACCTGTAACCCTCCTTGGCTAGATTGGGGAAGAAAAATCTACCAGTCCCTAGCAGGCAGTGAGGGAGTCTAAGACCACATCAGTTACCCTGTCTGTTGGTAACCTAGTACTGGATCTAAGAAAGTATTCTGCAACATTGGAGAACATAGGGGAAACTGAGGCCTGATCTTTAGCATAAATCTTGCTTCCTGCTTGAGAAGCCTAGAGGATCATGAGAATAGCATGTGAGTTATGTATGTGCCGGAGATTAGAAAACTGGCCTCCAAGAGAAAATGTATACGTGACGTGTGGCAATAATAATTACAGTAAAGTTTCTCTAGATCCCAAAGGTCTCTTGAAGCTAGAGGCAGAGGTTGTGCTCAAGGTCTGTAGTTTTGCAAAAACAAAAGTAAAGACATTCTATTTGACCTTCTCCATGTCTTCCCTAATCAGTGCTCATGTTGGGAAAGCAGCTTTTGTCTACTTCTTCCCATTTTATGATAATAAATACGGACCCAAGGTTTACTCGGGAGGGCTCCTACCGGAGTTCTGTCCCTGCAACACAGACTTTGCATCAAGCCTCTTCATTCCTCGCACCAAGACCCCCTCTTCTCGTGACCCCCTTCAGGAGAATGGGATATTTATACTAAAAAGTTAAGAGAGAGCTTATTTCTTTAAATTATCACTACAGTAACAAACAGAACAATTCTTTATTTCTAAAACAGTTACTTCAATGCTTTTACTAGCTAAATATTCTCAGGCCGTTTCCTGGTTGATTCTGCTCACTTGGAATGTTTTGATCATAACTTTTGCACAAATTCTCCAAGATACGGATTAACTAGTGTAACTATATCACCCGTAATGGTTCTGTCAACTGGCAGATAGCAGGTGTAATCTGTCATCTCTATGATTGACTGTATTCTTAATTTGAAAGTAAACACCAAATGGAAATCCCTGTTGTGTTCAATAATGCATTAGACACAGTGCAGACAGTTGCCAGAGGATTTGGTTCTGCTTTCTCTATAATAAGTCATGTTGAAAGAATGAATACAATATTCTAACATGTTATATTATTGCCATCAAACATGTGCTGGAAAGGCTTGGAGTCTGGATATTTTTGTTACAAAATAACAACCCGAATAAATGAAAGGCCAGTCAGAACTTGCCCAATTTTTACTTTACCACCGGGGTAGCAGATAGCTATATTTTAGGTCCTATGTCTCCTCCTAAATTTAGATAAATGTATAATGTTTTAGGAATATGTTAATGATTAAGTGGCTTCTCTTTTTTTGTACTTTTGACGGTTTCCCTGTGAGATGTAGAGGTGGCAGCAGCAGCGGCAATCTGAGCTAATGGTAGTCGAGCACACATGTACCATGTGTCACCCACTGTGCTCGGTATTTTACTTACATTATCTCATCCGATCTTAAGGATCATTCTGGGAAATAGGCATGTAATTATCTCCATTCCACAAATAAGGAATGCAAATATGAGACATCTGGAGATGTTCTTCCAGAAAGGAAATCTATAAGAGTGAAAAAGTATTGATCCACAGAAATCTGTGATAAATTAAATGTTATGTATAACCATTAGAGTTTCTACCGTAATTTGTTAAACTCCACAGGAATTTATCATGTGCCCACTATGGTAATTCTCTAGGCAATTAGGGATGTAACAATGAACAAAAAAGATAATACCCTAAGGTGGCTTACTTTCTCCAGGTTATAAATAAACAAGTGAGTAGGTGATATTGTCTATGAAGAAAAAAACAAAGCATGGTAAGGGATTTGACAGTTGCGGGAAATGACTAAGGATAATGAGGGTGCGATGGTGGTGGCTCTGGATGGTCCTTCTGAGGAGTCAGCCCATCAGTAGAGGACTCAGGAAGCAAAGGTGTGAGACATGGGGAGATCGCCACAAAGGGTTCCAGATGGATTAAACTGCAGTTGCAAAGACCATGGTGTGAAAACAGAGTTGGTACGTTTGAGGAATAGAAAGAGGGAAGTGAGGCTGGGTTAAAAGCAACAAGGGTAAGATTGGAGAAAATTTATAAAGTTAGTTACGTGCCAACCTTTGTCAGGCCTTTGAGTCGTGGTAAAGGCTTTGGATCTTATTCAAAAGTAGGTGAGACGACCAGCTCTCTGCTTTTCCAAACCTCCGCTCTCCTCCTCTTTCCATGGGCCTCCTGAAAGGCCCTATTGCTGGGACAGGACAAGGAAAATCATCCATTTGTGCATCTCTACTCCATTCTCCTTTCTTGCTCCCGGGGATGAAAATCTAGACAAGCAACTTCCAGATCCATGTGTTGAAGGTAGCAGAGCCTCCATCACCTGGAACCCTAATGACCATATGGGGAAAAGTCTGACCAGTAACCAGTTCACTCACCTAAAGCTGTTATGTGAGAAAAAATTAACCGTAATTTTGTTGAGCTGTAACATACATATTACCATAACCTAGTCTACCATAGCACCCGCAATACCCACTCTCTCCCCTTTGTGTTACTGTAATAGAATGCTTCATTTCCAGCTTAGCCCATGGGCATGTGGAATAACAGTTACATCCCTAACCCTCTCTTGCAATTAAGTTTGGGCCCAAAAGATGAGTAGAAGTGATACGTATGTTTTCAAAATTGTGGCCTTATGGAAAGGAGCGTGGCCTCCCATTTTCCATATACTCCTGACCTGAAAGCAGAGGTGGTGATGTGAACCAAGTTGACATAGTACAGCATACTAGAACAATAAGATAGGTTTTCCTGAGCCCCTAACTTATCTTATTAAACCCACAGCTATTTGGGTGCACAGATTTCAACACTTGCCTATATGCTAAATAAACTAGATGTCATTGAGAGGTTTTGAGTAGGTGAGACATAATTAAACATAATCTGGCTTGTATTTTAAAACTCTGGCTGCTGGGTAGAGAATAAACTGCAGAGGTCAGAGTAGAATCAGAAAGACTGGTTAAGGTGCTAAGGCAATAATCTGGGTAATAACAGATGATGCAGGAAGCTAAAGAGGGAAGAAGCGGTAGGATTCAGAGTAGTTTGGGGATGTTATGCCCATGGTATGCAATATAGACATGAGGTGAGGTGGTTGTCAGAAGAAGAAGAGAGAATGACTCTATCATTTCTGACTTGAACAATCAGGCCCCAATTGGGAACACTGGTAAAGAAACAAGTCTAGGGAAGGAAATCAAATCAAAAGTTCTTTTTTGGTTTTTCATCCAAGTGAAGATGTCAAATGACTTTTATGGTATTTAGGCATTCTCAGTTTGGAGTTTAGAAAAGATGTTGAGGCAAGAAGTATGCATTTGGAGATATCAAATTAGTACATTTATAACATAACTACTAGCATAATTTCAAAGGGTACTGATTACAGCAAGAATCCAGGTAAAATAGAGTAAATATCATGGTGGATTGGCTCAATATAACTGTGGCTACTTTCCTAATTAGAAACAAAATAGGACTTAATACTCACACTGTAAGTTTGTTTATTTTTAATTGGCCTGAGGAACAATAATTAGTAACTACCTCTGAATCCTTCAAAAGATGACATAATACTTAGAGGTAGAACAGGAATAGTGGCATAACACCCAACGGACCACAGTAAATTGTCTTTTATTTGTTTTTTAATCACATTAACTATAGAAGAATCCCTGTCCATGTTGCACTATGTGTCTCCCAAAGGAGTGGCAAAGACTTCATCACTGGGATCTGTACTTGGTGAAGAATAGGAGGAAATGGCATTTGCACCTCCAAAAGCACAAAATAAAAGAGTTATCTCCCACTATTACCTCTCACTGCCTTTGTTCCCTGGACAATTGTCTGTTTTTCCTGTTTGATATTAGCCTTGCCACTAATGTCTGGGAAGGAGATGAATTGTGCTTTTCTGAGATACTAAGACTCGTGTAAAGACTCCCTAGTCAATGAGATTAACTATCTAGACTGAATGACTTTTCCCGGTTAAGGTAGGTACAATTTACAAGGGTCTGCTCAACATTTTTTAAATGGTTAAAGATGAATAGCTGGAGCTTTCCATGGTGAATAACTAACATCAAAATAGCCTATTAAATTGTAAGTGGCAAGGTCCTATCACATTCTTGAGTGGCATAAAGATGTCATATATTACTTCCAATTATTTTCTCTCTCACTTCCACATTCGATCCTGCCTTTATTCTTTTGCTACTTTGTCATCTGAATCATTATGTCCCTGATATAGTTTCCTGAAGATGTTGTGACAAGCTACCACAGACATAGTGGCTTAAACACCAGAAATGCATTTTCTCACAGTTTTTGAGGCCAAAAATCAAAATCCAGAGTGTCAGTGGGGGTGTGCTTCCTCCAAAGACTTGGGGTTTCTCTTTGGTTTCTGGTTCCATGGATATGACTTGTCTGAATGTTTATGGTTCATGGTGAAAGATGAGAACTGCATCTGGATTTTAAAAAAAAATTCTAGGTGAAGCTAAAGATTGTTGTTCCCCATTCTTTCAAAATCTTAATTTCTGAAAATGTCATTTTTATCTCTTACATCATCAGTGCAGTGAAATACAATATCCTATCAACAATGGCAAGATGGTACAGGAGAATTTCTGGGCTTTGGGCCAAGCCTGAGTGTGAAATTTGGCGGTATCTTAGACTATCACCTAAGTTCTCCAACTTTCTTATCTGTGGAATAGAGATCTTTACATTATAGTATATATATATATATATAGTATGTATCAATTACATTATAGTGTCATTGTGAAGATCAATGAGATAACATATGTCAAACCCCAACATATGCTCAGTCATCAACTAAATGAAAACTATTATTAGCAAAAGGTCAATTTGGCAGACCACGTGATTTCGTAGAGCTATAATACATTTATCTACAATAACTCATTAATCATATGATATGATTCATATAATTTTAATATAGGAAAAGAAATAATCTTTATAAGTTTGAAGATTATGGCAAGGTTCTACAAAATAGAGAATGTGGTAGCAAATATAACACCACCTGTTTACCTACTACGGTGGTGATTTTTCAACTTCCATATAGTTTCCAAACTCATAAATGAAAAATCCCTAATATTTCATTGCTTGAGTGGCTGCATCTAAACCTCTATGGACTGAATTCTTTCTCCCCCAGATTCATACACTGAAGCCCTAATCTTCAGTATGACTATATAAGGAGATAGAGTTTTTAGAAAATAATTAAGGTTAATGAGGTCATAATTAGACCCTAATCTGGTAGGACGGTGGTCTTATAAGAAGAGGAAGACAGAGGGATCTCTATCTCTCTCTGCCATATGAGCTCACAGTAAGAAGGCAGCGGTTGGCAAGCCAGAAAGAGAGTTCTCACCTGAAACCAAATGTAATGGAACCTAGATCTTGGATTTCCAGCCTCCAAAACTGTGAGAGATAAATTTCTGTCATTTCAACCACTCAGTCCATTGTTATTTTGTTTTGGCAGCCCACATACAACCCTCCATTAGGCATACACCCTTTTCTAGCACTATCCTAAAGGAATATATACTTAGAATTTTAATGAACATTTCCCTAGTTCTGCTATTTTTCCCTATTTCTCACAGGTGGGATATAAAGATGGCTGGGTTTATACCAGTCAGGTATAAACTGTAGGCAACCAAATGTGTTTAGAAATAAGTTCATAAGAAGCCTAGCTCATCAAGCACAAACTTGATAATCATCATTACAGGTTTTTAAAATGGTATCAGACCCATCATTTCTCTTAAATCAGGGTAGATATTGTTCCTTGAGTAACTTTTTTTGTTGTTGTTTTACTTTTTTCTGTGAGTAAATTTCTTGACCACCTGGGTGAATTTATTGTTCATGCCTCTGCTCAAAAAGCTTAGACATTCACTACTGCTTCCGGAGTAGTTGAAAGACTTACCAATTCATAATTACCAAAACCTCCAATGCCTTAGCTTCTCTGCCTCTTCCTGGGAATGTTCAATCAGGTCAAAGTGGTACACTGGTGTGTCCCCCGACCAGTCTTGTCCTTCCACCTTCACACATTTTTGCATCTCGTTCCCTCTACCTCTGAACAATACTTGCTATCTCACCTCCTTCCTGCTTTGAGAAAGAAGGCTTTGCTGGCCACTCCAGGCAATAACTCAGTACAAGGAGCTTCATATTGAGTCACCCTACTCTCAGCACCATCCACAGGGTAAATATTAATAAATATTGTTGATCTAAATATATTTCTCTATACAGAGAGATCATAAACCTCTAAGTCACTTCTTATCTGTATCAGTCATTGGAAATGAATCCGGAACCTTCTTAGAACAGTCCATATGTATTTTTGTGACCTTTTGTTTACATTTCCTATTATTTCACTTTCTACTTTTTGTGTGAACTAAATTGGAAGCTTCTTGAGGACTCTCACTCATGAGTGAGATTTGTAACAAAGATAAAGTCACACAAGTTCCTTTCAGGTCTTCTCCAGTTGCTAAGGATTACACTGTTGAGTAAGTCACTTACCCCACAATAATTTCCATTGGTAAGTGGAAATCATAATACCTACCTCATAGGATTTATGTGTGAATTAAATGCTATATTGTGCTATATAATATCCAGCACAGCACATCCATGTAGTAAATTCTCAACAGAGGAAGGCTTTATTCTTGCTATGTTCCACTGCTCCCAGCACCCTCAGAGGGTACTTTTTTTTTTAAGTTGTTGATTTAAATATATCATTCTCTATGAAGATAAAATGAAGGGAAAATGACAGATTTAAATCATCTTGTAAGGCCTTTTCTAACTTGAGATGGCCTGATTCTATGAACTTTAAAATGTATCAAAACACATCACACAAAAGGCAACTCAGTGTTGAACAATAATGTTCTTTAAACTAGCTGCTGCGTTTCCCACATTTCTTTCATTGTTCAGAAACTGGCTTGATAAGCCCACTAAATAATTTGGAATTCTTCCAGGTCTTATGAGCCCATTGTTTGCAATTTTCTAATTGGCATTTTATGGTCACATTGGACCCAAAGGAGAAAGCCTGAAAGTTTATTGAAAGTGATGGAATTTTCCAGTTATGAAGCAGAATCTTAATAATTTAGAGACATCTCACTCTTACAAATATCTCAGCAAAAGGTTCAAGTGAATATAATTGCCTGTCAAAATGTTCTAATTATGGATTAGTTACGAGTCACCTTTTCTTGAAGACAGCTTAAAGGCAGTTGTACATAGACTCTAAAGTTTAATTTGGATGATCTTTACCAAAAAGTGAAGCTCAGAAGAATCTGTGCTCTTGATTTCAATTTGAATAATATACTCTTTTGGGTTCTCCTCTCTCTATATTGATTCTATGCCCAAGGGGGTCACTACCTTTTAGAACACAGACATGACATTGTGTTTGAGTTGGCAGCCAGGGGAGACAGAAGGGAAAAGGGATTGCAGGAACATCCCTGTCTCTTCCAAATATAAACTCTCCTGGTTTTGACTCAGCCTGAAGTTTCTACTTTTGGAATCAAATTTATGGAAATATTAGTTTTATACACTGTCTTTAAAAAAAAAAAAACTATGTATACACATATACAGAGGGGTGCAATGCAAAATTTAAAAAACATATGGCGATATTAAAAGGCCCACAAAGTAGTCCTGAAAGTAAAATTTTAAAATCCTATTTGAAAATTCTGTCTGGCACAGCACAATGTAAAAACCAAAAATATTTTATGGTGAAAACATTACAAATCAAAAACATGTACCTATGTTTTGATATGCTCATGATTTTGTTCTTAGGAGCAAAAATCTGCCTTTGGAAAATCTCTCCATTGTCTCCTCTTTCACTCCCATATCAAGATAGCCCATGGGGTAAGAAAGATTAAAAAAAAAAAAGAATGTTACATATAATCACTATGAATATGGTACCATTATGATGTCTTTAGCGTGTAGCAGCACTCAGTAAACAATATCTGTCTTCTCTTATAATGGCAAAGTCATTCCAGGTAGGAAAATAGCCTTTTTGAATGAATTAGTTAAGGTAAGACTGCTCGCTATAAAAACAAATAAATAAAAACAAACAAACGCAATCTTCATGATGTAGCACAATAGAAGCTTATTCCTCACTGATGTGAAGTGCAAACCCTGCTTGAGTGGTGGGGGGTGGGAGGTAGAGTGTGGGAGTGGAGGAAGTCTCCATCCCACGCTGTCACCCAGGGCCCTAAGCTGGGAGTCTCCATCTGCTTCCACGTATGTCTTCCAAGAACTTCCTGTTTCTCAACTTCCACCTGGCAGATGGGGAGCAAGAAAATACAGAAGGCACCACCACTTCTTAACTATCTTGGCCCAGAATGACACACATGAGCATGATATGTGGACATTCAATTTTAAAAATAAAAATATATATTTAAAAAATTAAAAAATTGTTAAATACAGCAAATAAATACAAAGCAAAATGACACATACCACTTCAGCTCAAGTTCCGCTGGCAAGAACTAGTCACATGTTCCTACCTGGATGCACGGAAGGGCAGGCCTGGAAAATGTGGGTCCTGACTGGCAGGGCTTTGCAGTAACAACCCTACACTATAGAAAGGAAGTTAGCTACCTTTGCTACAGCAAAATACAAGGGAAGAGAGATGAAACACAGGCAAAGAACAGTGGGCCGACTCGCCTGGCTAGAATATGCTTTGGAGCTTCACAGCAAATGAGAATACTTAGACAAAGGCAGGCAGCCAGCTGGTTGGAGACCCAAAACCCTATCATTATGAATTTTATTTTCATTTAAGAGACAGCTGTGAGTCAGACCTTGAAGAAGATGTATTTGATAAACAATGAGATTTAAAGCAAATACTGTAGCTTCAGGGAAAAAAAAAGTTTATGTCATTACAAAATGAAACTGGATTTTATCCAGGCATGCCTGCCTTCTACGGAAATTCATAACCCCCAGAAGCATGATTGCACCGCTCTTCTCACAGAATGTCCGCATCCCTCCCAAGTACCCCTTTCAGTTAATGTGCTTTCCCAGTTTCTCCTACGGCTGGCAGAAGCAGCTGCTGTGTTTGTGCACTTGCTGTTCTGCTTTAATCGCTGCCTCTGTTGTGTTTGTTTCTCCTTTCTTTGGGCCCAGACTATTTATTTCTGAAACCCGTCAGCATCCAATTAGTGTTAGGATTCTTTTCAGAGAAACTCAAGGGAATTGCTTCTGGGCGATTTTTCAGCCCGTGCATTTGGTGCAGTTAAAACATCGGTTCTTTCTCCAGACTTGGATGATGTTGTATAATACATGAAACTAATCTTAGCTATTCAAAATTCAAGTTCTGGCATTTCAATACCTTTATTAAAACGTTGAAATAGAATTTTCCTTTCAACACATCAATATGGAATGGAAGACTTCTTCCTTTCCTATGTGCTAATTTCCTACATCTTCCACGCCGTCTTTCATTAGCCAAAGAAATATCTTACACCTCTTGGCCCAGATGACAAACATGAGCATGAGGTAAGGGCATTGAAATAAAAGTCTTTGATTTTGTAATATAGATCAAAGGGAAAAGGAAATGCTATATAGAAATTCACATTTGCAATCAACTTTTTCATGTTTACATTTACTCAATAATACAATGTATTCCTATATAATCTGTTTTGGTTCGCTTGCCATCAATTTCAGAAATGGTAGTTTGCGCATTGCGAGAAATCACTGCTATTAGTGTGCCATCTAGTGGCTCATGCTGTGATATTTTCCCTTCTTTGGTGAGGTAGACAAGCCTTTAAATGACATACAGAAAGGCCCAATAAGATTCACAGTGGCCATTATGTTGAATTACACAAAAATTTATAGACAACCATGTGTAAATTCTTACTTTGCCAACATAATTAATAAATGAAGCTATCAGAACAATTAAATGTATTTGTTGACTTATCATATCGTGATATATAAACCATGTATGCATTAACAATATACAAGAACCAGAATACAGTAATATGCATTTGACTCTAAATTTAAATTACATTTACTTTTACTCTTGCTATTCTGATGGTACCAGGATCCTATATGTGTATACTTTGAATATCAATTCTCATTGTATACTATATAAAAATGTTTTTGAGTTTTCTGGCTACTTAGACTTAAAATTAGAAGTGATTCTGCATCTATAAAGGTTCAAACCTGCAGTGTCCAATGTGAGTGGTGGCACACCCATTTTTTAATTAATAATTTGTAGAATTATGACTATATCCACATGATCTTATATATCTGCCCTATTTCTAGTAACTATTAAATAAAAGTTGAGAGATAACAATTTTATCTTTTAGTTATAAAATTTCCTTCAGATGCTTTGTTTTTTCTTTTTTCTCTTTTTTTTTTAGAGACAGAGTCTTACTTTGTCACCCTCTGTAGAGTGCTATCGTGTCACAGCTCACAGCAACCTCCAACTCTTGGGCTTAGGCAATTCTCTTGCCTCAGCCTCCCAAGTAGCTGGGACCACAGGCTGCCACAATGCCCGGCTACAGATGCTTTGTTTTCTAAACATCTCAAAGTGAAAAAGGAGATTCCTATAATTGTCATGGAATTTTTCATAGGCAAGTTATGAGGGAATGACTTTTTTCATTATAGAAGATAAAAGGCAAAAAAAGCAAAATAATATTCTCAAAAAATACAGATAGGATGGAAAAAAGTCTAAAAATTAGTTTTTACATGTTTGCCCTGGGAAGCACCAGTTATTATTATCTCATAGTAATAAAACATACATTATACTTATTAGTAAGAAGATAAGAGTATTCCTTGATCACAGCCATTATCACAAACACAATCATACTAGGAGAATTTTCTTTAAGGCAGACAAAGGAAACAGACACAATAATCACTTCATTATTAAGTTCTTAACATGTGTTAGGTGATTTACAAACTTTTCTCATTTAATCCTCATGACAACCTGACACCATTTTACAAATGAAGAACCAAGGTTGAGTTGTTAGATAACTCATTTAAAGTTACATCACACTGCCAGTAAAGGATTACTTCTGGTTAAAATCTAAGTGTGTCTGAGTCTGGAACCCTCAGTTATAAATGTGACCAAAGGTACTTCATAATTATTTCGTAAAAATGTCCACTGTTAACCTATTTCTCTTCAAAGCCCAGCCCAGAGCACAGCACTTGTACCTTCTCCTATCTGTCATCATCAAATCAAAAAGAAAGCAAAACATAAGTGGTAGTGACCCTTGACTAGTACATTATCTAGTTATATGGTGTCTGACCTGTCATTGCAGAAGCAAGACTGCAAATCGTTTAGATAACATGACCCTCAAAAGTCAAGGTAGACAAATTCTTTGTCAGTGTTTTTAAATGATGCCCATTTCACCACAGAAGAGTGTATTTACTCCTGATTTTCTCCAAATGACCAGCTTTAGGTTATTTGGAAATTTTTATGTCATAATGTACCTTAGCTAATACCATTATCTTTGCTCAACAATCTCGTAAGCCAAAATGCCAGACCACTGTGTTCTATAAAGACCTAAATATAAAGGCTGAAATTTCAAGAATAAATTGTAATGCTATGATCATATACATTTAGCAAAACTGATTCATATTTACTGCATACTTTTACTGCAGCATGCTAACTAGATACAGTGCTAAGCAAACAGCATAAAGGGTTTTATGTGACTCATAGTTCTTCCATGCAGCTAAATCAAGAAACAGGAAAGCTTATCGGAGTTTGTTGAAAGCTTTCTGAAGATTCCCGGGCATGGCGAGAGACCACATTTGTTGGCCTTCCCATACCCAACCCCTCCTTACTTCCCCCAGCCAATGAAACCTCTGTTTGTTGAGGTGGCTGCTAAAATCTCTCCCTCTTTGGGAGAGGAGGTCTCCATCCCAAGGTCGGGGATGAATCATGATTGATCTAAACCTGCCTTAGTAATTTTGTTCAACTTCATCTTGGAGTGACCACAAGAAATGTTTTGGCCAATGAGAAGGAAATGGAAGTTTTGGAGGATCCAGGGGAAACTTTTGTCTTCCTGATTAACATGGATAAATTTGCAGAACTCAGCTTTTGCCCTTCTTTGCTCTTGTGCTTGGAATGAAAGCATGGTCCCTGGAAACATAGAAGACATTTGTGACCATGAGATGACAAGCATCTCATGGACAAAAGTCAGTTTTCTAAGGATGATAGGGCAGGACAGTACATTTCCGATAGCTCTGTGGAATTCCTTAAATACCTGCTATCCCAGGGCTGTTTACCTTTGGACTTCTAGTGATGTGCCATAAAGCTGTATTTATTTAAGCTGCCACTTTACAGATTTCTGTTACTTGCAGCATTGTATATGAGGTTGAACCATATGGTATTGCCATTTTTGTAGGACAAAAATAGTTGGAGATAGTTTTATATGATTCAACCAATTTTATAATTTGATGCTGAATTTAAGACCATTTCACTTCTCCAGAAGTCAAAAGCTCTCCTTTCTCTCTTTCCTGCCACCTGACACCACTCAAAATGGATATTTTTTAAAAAAATATTTCTGACATTTTTTTATCAATGATGTGCTAGAAAATCAGTTTACTAGAAGAGAGGAAGCTTGATTTATCAATTTCCATGTATAAACCAGGGTTTTTCAATCATTTTTATCTCACAACACTTGGACCTATAGTCAGACTTCCATGGCACACCCAAATTATTTGGATCCAAAAAAATGTAAAAAGAGTATACTTACTGTGCTTTGAACTTCTTTTGAAAATAATTAATGATCTTTAAACATTTTTGTGGCACACTTAAGATGCTCTCACAGCACACCAATTGAAAATCACTGGTATAAATATTACCACTATGGCCCATTTTAAGCGACCAACTTGGCGTGCTAAATAGGAAACTTAATAATCATCTCCTGGGAGTGGGTGATACAGCCAGCTCCACCATAGCACTGCCTACACACTGGCTGTAGCCCTCAGTCATATGATGGGCTGAGCCAATGTTAGAAGGTGATTTATTAATCCTGTTGTTATTTCTCTTTGTAAGGTTGAGACAAAGATAGGAGAAAAAAGATACAATTGGTACTTGGGGAAATTGATGTTAGGAATGTATATCTTTGTCCTTTGATTCATTTAGAACTTATTTTAAAAAGACCAAAGAAAATATGTAATAGTAGCAACAAGCAAAACCTAAAGTAATACTTACTGAACATGAATTTTTACCAACTAGCTCTTCTATTGCCCAACTTTCATTAGTTCTCTCTAAAAGAATGCATAAGAATGGCTAGGCACCTGTGGCTCAACAGGCTAAGGCGCCAGCCACGTACAACTGAGCTGGTGGGTTCGAATCCAGCCCAGGCCCGCCAAACAACAATGACGGCTGCAACCAAAAAATGGCTGGGCGTTGTGGCGGGCGCTTGTAGTCCCAGCTGCTTGGGAGGCGGAGGCAGGAGATTCGCTTGAACCCAGGAATTGGAAGTTGCTGAGAGCTGTGATGCCACGGCACTCTATCCAGGGTGACAACTTAAGGCTCTGTCTCAAAAAAAAAAGAAAAAAAAAATCATAAGAAAGAAAACCAAGACATCCTTCATTAGTTATTTACTTTTTGAAAAATCAGTATTTCATTGCCATTAAAGACGATGAAGCATTTGATTACCTATAAAAGTGACTTTTATAAAGCACCTTTACACACCACATACACACCCTTCATTTTTTCTAGCTGTTAAAGGCCAAAAAACTATCTAGCTTTATTGACATTTGTCATTAGTTTTAAGTAACTCATGTAAGAAATGATTGAAATTCTTCTCAGTTTAAATTCAGGTGGTAGAATAACCCAGCCATACCTAACATGAAGTCTTCCGCATTACTTGTCATCTCCATCTTTTATCATCTTCTTTAGCAATTTTAGTATCTGCAAATACAGTGGAATAGAACATACTAATAGTTACCCTGAGAGGTGTGCATGTTTTTTTCTGTTTTTTGGAATGGAGTTGATTTATACCTTCCATCAATATGGGCTATCCTGACAACTCAACAATAGGGCAGATTCAAGCCTTCAATGATCCTACCCCAACCAATCACTGCCTTGTCAAGCCAGCTAACTATGAACCAATCTAGATCTTTTCTTTTACTCAAGCTCTAAGTCTAATCGGTCAATAGCAATGATAGTAAATGCTAAGTAAAATTTGCTATGTGTCTAAGTTGTGTCTAAATTTTCTATTTGCTAAGTTACTACTCCCATTTTGGAAATGAGGAAATGGGAGCAGAAGTTAAGCAATTTGCCCAAAGTCGTGGCAAAGTGGCAGATCATGCAAAATGTGAACCCAGGCAGCCTGTCTCTAGAGCTCACCATCTTCACTGCTACATTCTGCTGTGCTAACAGAGTTATAGTAGATTCTCCTGATAAATTACTTCTCAAATACAATCTACCTCTTCTTCACTATGCCTCCTGAATTATCACTAGTTGGGTTCATCATCAGATTTTGGCTAGATTCACTGTGATAACCTCCTAACTGAACTTGCTGTCTCTGGTCTTTCCCTCACTCTCTAATGCTTACTTTGTTTAGGTAACAGGGTGCTTCTGTCAGACTGCAAATCTGATTGGTCTCCTCCCTGTAGCTTTATGAATAAAGCTGAAACTTCATCTCACCCTCATTTTTTTTTTTTTTTTGAGACAGAGTCTCACAAGTCACCCTGGGTAGAGTGCACTGGTTTCATAGCTCACAGCAACCTCAAACTTTTAGGCTCCAGTGTTCCTCTTGCCTCAGTCCTTCAAGTAGCTGGGACTACAAGCACCTGCCACAACACCCTGTTATTTTTTAGAGACAGGGTCTTGCTCTTGCTCACACTACTCTTGAACTCCTGAGCTTCAGCAATCTACCTGCCTCCCAGAGTGCTGGGATTACAGGTGTGAGCCACCTCATCCTGCCCAAAACTTCATCTCTTAATTAATAGTCTTGGCTCTAGGTGTTGTGGACCCCACCTTCCTCTACCTACAACCACCTGACAAGTGCAGCCATCCTATACCACCTGAAGTTTCTCAAATGATCATGCTTCCCACAGCAACTCTTTGGCTTTTGGCATACCTTGCTTGCTTCCTGCAATGTGCTGACCCCCTTTCCTTTTGTGAGACTAATTTCTACCAGTCCCTCAAAACGCTTGTCAAAGAGCTCTCTCTGTCTTCTACCATCTATCACAGTGTCCTGGGCAGAGTCTTCATCACAGCTGTCCTCAAGGAGCTCTTAGTTCAGAAGATAGACCAGGAAGCAAAGTAATCCAAAGAAGGGGGTAATCTCTGGTTTCATGTCATAGGTCTTAATATTCCATAAAGCATCTTCTGATAGTAGTCACAAAAAGACCCATCATTTTTTGAATTGCTGTGGTTAAACGTGAAAGATACTTCAAGAAGACTTAGCAACGACAGGTGATTCTAGATGTATCTTTGCAATTCTCCTCATTTGTCACATTCATTAAGAGTAGCACTGTAAAGTTTTCTAATAACACAAATAATTTTTACCTTTATTTCTTTCAGCAGTGTGGTTTTTGGTTTATTTCTTGGTGTTCTTTTTTTTTTAACAAGTGAACAGTTTATTAAGAATTGAGCAAAGGTATAATGTGATACAGTACAAGCAAGACACTCAAGATAGATGTAATAATATTACTCACACAAAAACTTTAATTTCACTTCAAAAAAGTCACAAAAGAGAAAGCACTTTCACTATTATAAAAAAAGATATTTCATGGAAAGTATTAACTCTGCCCCCCCCCCCCAACCCAACCTCCCAACAAACAAAAAACTATCTGGGAATAATACTGCAATGCTAACATATTAACCACAGTATAATCATTCATAGGAAAACAGTAATTAAGCAATTAATTAAATAACAAAGTTCAAACTATCATAAACTCATAGACCACAATAATTTTACAAGACAAGCAATTCCAGAAATTTCATAAACAATTAAAAAAAGAAGAAATATTTCAATATCTTTCTACTTGATCTGGATACACCTGATATTGAAATTGGAGAAAATATATTGTTATAAAGAAAAATTGCAAACATGTTTCACTTATATCCTAAACAACATATTGACAAATTGAATTAAAAAATTAATGTTTAAGTAATGTACTTTGGTCAAAATTGAATCCAATTTATATGAAAGTTAGTCACTATTTTTTTTTTTTTGGTTATCTTTCCCTCACCTCCTCCCTCCTTCTCTGTCTGTTCTCTCCTTCCCTCATGTCCCACTGTGTCATTGATTATCATTAATTGTCCTCAAATCAAAGTTGAATACATAAGATTCATGCTTCTCCATTTCTGTGATGTTTCACTAAGAATAATATGTTCCACCTCCATCCAAGTTACTACAAATACTGCAAAGTCTCCATTATTTTTGATGGCTGAGTAATATTCCATGGTATACATATACCATAGCTTACCAATCCACTCCTGGGTTGAAGGACATTTAGGCTGTTTCCACATTTTAGCAATTGTAAATTGGGCTGCGATAAACAGCCTAGTACAAGCGTCCTTATAATAAAAGTTTTTTTTTTTTCTGGATAGATGCCCAGCAATGGGATTGCAGGATCAAACGGGAGTCTAGGTGGAGTTCTTTGAGCTTTCTCCATACTTCCTTCCAAAAAGGTTGTATTAGTTTGTAGTCCCACCAGCAGTGTAAAAGTGTTTCTTTCTCCCCACATCCGCGCCAGCATCTCCAATCATGAGATTTTGTGATATAGGCCATTCACACTAGTGTTAGATGGCATCTCAGGGTGGTTTTAATTTGCATTTCTCTAATAATTAAGGATGATCATTTTTTCAAGTGTTTACTGGCCATTTGTTTGTAGTCTTTAGAGACGATTCTATTCATCTCTCTTCCCCATTGATGTATGGGATTGTTGGGTTTTTTTTTCTTGTAGATTAATTGAAGTTCTGTATAGATCCTGGATATTAAACTTTTGTCAGATTCAAGATGTGCAAATATCCTTTCCCATTGGGTAGGTTGTCTATTTGCTTTGGTTGTTGTCTCCTTGGCTGTACGGAAGCTTTTCAGTTTAATTAAGTCCCATTTGTTTATTGTTGCAATTGTTGCTATTGCCATGGCAGTCTTCCTCATAAAGTCTTTCCCCAGGCCAATATCTTCCAGTGTTTTTTGAATTCTTTCTTTGAGGATTTTTGTTGTCTCATGCCTTAAATTTAAGTCCTTTATCCATCTTGAATCAATCTTTGTGAGGGGAGAAAGGTGTCGCATCCAGTTTCATTCTTTTACGTATGGATATCCAATTCTCCCAGCACTATTTATTGAATAGGGAGTATTTCCCCAGTGAACACTCTTGTTTGGTTTATCGAAGATTAGGTAGCTGTAAGTTGTTGGTTTCATTTCCAGGTTTTCTATATGATTTCAAGTATCTATGTCTCTATTTTTGTGCCAGTACCATGCTGTCTTGACCACTAAGGCCTTGTAATACAGCCTAAAATCTAGTATGGTGATACCCCC
>CAUYON010083686.1:0-30172 GCA_963573935.1 Arctocebus calabarensis | reverse complement strand
ATTAACAAGCTATGGTATATGTACACTATGGAATACTATTCAGCCATTAAAAAAAATGGAGACTTTACAGCCTTTGTATTAACCTGGATGGAAGTGAAACACATTATTCTTAGTAAAGCATCTCAAGAATGGAGAAGCATGACTCCCATGTACTCAAGTTTGATATGAGGACAATTAATGACAATTATTGACATGGTGGGGGTGAAGGAAGGGGAGAGCAGAGAGAGGAAGAATGAGGGAGGGGTGGGGAAAGGAAGAGCAGAGAGAGGGAAGGAGTGAGGGGGATGGGGTCTAGGGGTCTTGGTGCGTGCCACACCTTTTGGGGGCAAAACACGATTGTAAGAGGGACTTTTCCCAACAAATGCAACCAGTGTAACATGGTTTCTTGTACCCTCAATGAATCCCCAACAATAAAAAAAAAATAAATAAAATAAAAATAAAAAATAAAAAAGGGAAAAAAATGGAAAAGCCAACCACAATGAGAGAAATATTTGCAAACAAAGTATTTGATAAATGGTGTCAAAAATAGAATCAGATTATGTTAAAATTATATATATATATATACATATATATATCGTTTAGAGACAGAGTCTCACTTTGTTGCCCTTGGTAGAGTCACATCTCACAGCAACCTCCAGCTCTTGGGCTTAGGCGATTCTCTAGCCTCAGCCTCCGGAATAACTGGGGCTACAGGCAACCACCACAATGCCTGGCTATTTTTTTTTTTTTTTTTTTTGTGGAGACAGAGTCTCACTCTATCACACTCGGTGGAGTGCTGTGGAGTCACAGCTCACAGCAACCTCCAGCTCTTGGACTCAAGCAATTCTCTTGCCTCAGCCTCCCAAGTAGCTGGGACTAGAGGCGCCCGCCACAGCGCCCGACTAATTATTGATGCAGTTCGGCCGGGGCCGGGTTTGAACCCGCAGCCCTCGGTATATGGGGTCGACACCCTACTCGCTGAGCCACAGACGCCACCCCACTATTTTTTGTTGCAGTTTGGCTGGGGCTGGGTTCGAACCTGCCACCCTCAGTACATGGGGGCAGCACCTTACTCACTGAGCCACAGGTGCCTCCAATTACATTAAAATTTTAAAAGTTTATTGTCATGTAGTGACAGAAACTAATGATCACCATCATGGTGACTTCAATGCAAGTTATAAGAAGTTGGAATTATGGTAACTATGGAATATTTTCAAATGCATAAGTGAGGAAGTGTTTTTAACACATTTCATGATTAGCTATTATAAATTAACATCTTTTTTAAGGAAGGCAGAGTTGTTTAAGCTGATTTTGTGTATAGTTAAATGGTTTAATTTCGTTGAGTCATTCCAACAAGAACATATATCTTACTTTTATGTTTATGAAAAGAAACAGTGGGATAACTTAAGTTTTGGTCACATGTTTATGGATGGTGTGCCTTGGAGTATATTTATATGATGACTTGTTTCCTTTCATTAAACAGGGATTAATATCAAAAATAGATAAGGAATTCACATGACTCAATAGGAAAATAGCAAAAAACCTGAATAAGAAATGGACAAAACACCTGAGGTATATATTCAAAGAAGACATACAAATGGCCAACATTTATATGAAAATGTGCTCAATATAATCACCTGGGAAATGCAAATAAAGCCACAGTGAAATATCATCTCACAACTGTTTAGATGACTATTTCCAAAAAGGCAAAAGATAACAGTGTTAGTAATGTTATGGAGAAAGGAGAATCCTCTACAAGTTTGTAGAAATGTAAATTGGTTCAACAACAGGGAAAACAGTATGCTGGTTCCTCAAGAAATTAAAACTAGCACTACCATTAGGATCCAGTCATTCCACTCTGGCAGAGGACATAGATAAGTCTGTCACAGAAATATCTTCACTCCAGTGTTCATTATAGCTTTATTTACACCAGCTATGACATGGAAACAACATGTCAACAGGTGAAAGGATAAAGAAAATGCGCTGTGTGCATAGAATTCTATTCAACTTTATGAGAGAAGGACATTTGTGACAACACGGATAAACGTGGAGGATATTAAGCTAAATTGGTAAACCAGACATAGGAAGACAAATACTGTATGATCTCATTTATATGTGGCATCTAAAAAAAACCAAACTCATTGAACACAAAATCAAAGTGTAGTTATTAGGGGTTGGACAGTGGGAGAAATGAGTATCAGTGGAAGGGTGTTTATTGCCACCCAATTCATAATAGCCTAGTCGTGGAAGCAGCCTAAATGCCTATCAACCCATGAATAGATTAACAAATGGTGGTCTATGTATACCATGGAATATTGTGCAGCCATAAGAAAGATGGAGACTTTACATCTTGTATGTTTACCTGGATGGAGCTGGAATATATTCTTCTTAGTAAAGTATCTCAAGAATGAGGAAAAAAGTACCCAATGTACTCAATACTATTATGAAACCAGTATATAAAGACTTACACATTCATATGAATTATAAAACACAAAATTAGTCCAGAAAGAAAGAGGAGTGAAGAAGCAGAGGAAAGGGTGGGGGAGAGGGTGAGTGGAGGGAGGGTATGTGTGTCACCTAATGTACACAATGGAAAGGTATGTTTCAAAACAGCTAAGAGTAAATTATAAAAGTCTTAACACAAAACATAAGTAAATGAAGTGATGGTTATGTCAATTAGTTTGATTTAAGCATTCCACATTGTATATCAAATCATCCTATTGTACCCCATAAATGTATACAGTTATGATTTAATTAAAGTTAAGTTTAAAAAAGTTATTACTTAAATCAATCAACCATTAGGTTGAAAAGATTGTCCATTGATTGCATCCTGATGATCATCATTAGATATTGGCTATTCAGCCAATTCTAGCTCTAATAAAAATTCTATACTTAGAATTAGAATTCTATACTTAGAATTAGAATTACTTGCACCATTTAGAAAAGGGTGCAAGTAATCAGATTAATATGTTCTGGAGACCTAATGTACAGCATGACAATTATAGTTATTAATAATGTTTTACATACATAAAATCTGATAAGAAAGTAGATCTTAAGTATTCTAACTGCACTCGTACACACATCAGATAACTATATGAGGCAATGGTATACATTGATTATCTTGACTGTGGTAGTCATTTTAAAATGTGGATACATTGTAAAACTTTAATACATAGAATTTTTATTTGCCAATAATGCTTCAAGAAGTGAAAAATAATTGATTACTTCAATCAAAAAACATGGCAGCTAATGTACTAAGAAATTATTTTGAGGCATTAGGAACTTAGGTAAATGTCATTTACTTTTTATAAATACTGGGGAGACCCCAGCCACAACACGCTATGGGTCTCCTTCCAGTGGCTTGGTGGTGCAAACACTCAAAGCCAGGAAGTTCTCCTGAAATCATTTTCTCCTTTTCCTGTTTTCCCTTTGTCCATTCTCTGCAACCCTATTCCTAATTTTATTTCTAATCTATTTACAACTAGTAGTTGAATATTGGTTTCAAGCTTATAAAATCAATATTATTGGTAAAGCAAGCACATCAAGTTATGGCTCTTCCCTTATATATTCCCACATGCACTCTTCATAAAAAGGAATGATCTATTTCTTTTCATTGTGTTTTCCAGCATTGATTCATGGATTTTATTAATTTAACTCGATACAATAAAATATAGTCATTCTTTCCAAATTATCTCAAATTCGACCAGTGAGTACCTCTACAAACTGACCTCTGATTACTTTTGACATATCCTCATTATTAGTCTTTGAGCATTTCTTTTTTTTGTTTGTTTTTCTGGCACAACTTGGTGGTCCAGGGTTACTGCATATTTCTTCTGCCCAACATCTTTCCCAGGTGCTTCTGATTCTTTTCTTAGAATAGATTTAGAACTCAAGAACTGAGAGTTATTGGGAATAGTATTTGACACTTTTTAAACATCATTAGTTCCAGGAGTTTTTGGTAACCAGATCTTTAAAACGTAAATGTCATTTAAAAGTTATTAGTTCTTAACAGATTTTTCAATTAAAATTTAATTTTTTTAAAATCTCAAAATGTAAGGGGGTGCAAATGTTTTTGTTACATGCTTAATTTGGGCCTTTTAGTGTGCCCATCACACATATAGAGATAATTGTACCCAATACATAGGTTTTTTACCCCTCCCTTCCTCTGTGCCTATCTCTCTGTACCACATGGGCCCTTGAATTAGTTTCCAATTATTAGAGAATATATGTGACGCATGCTTTTCTCTTTCTGAGATAATTCCCTTAGCATAATGGTCTCCAGTTATATCCAAGTTGCTGCAAAACACATTATTTCAACCCTTTTAATGGCTAATACTCTATGGTATAGACACACACACACACAAACACACACATGTGACATTTTGTTAACTCACTCATCAATTGATAGGGATTTAGGTTGATTCCATATCTTTGGAATTATGAATGCAATTCAAATTTAATTAAGCATGTTTTATCTCATTTTTAAAATATGTTGATTCTGATTTTTTGGTATTCATGAAAACAATATCAAAAAGTAACTTGCAAAACAATGTAACCCAATCATTTGAACTCTCATATGAATCTGAAATTTAAAAAAATAAAATATATTATAAAAAAAGTAACTTGCAAACATTACTACCAGCAGTTAAACTACTAGAAGATTAAAATGTCTTTGCATTTATTTTGTACCAAGATGTTTGAGGTTAAGTGTGGCCACTGTTTGCAAAAGTGACTTGATATAATTGTCATTTCTGGTTCATTCTATTGTCAGATTCATAGAGTCATACATTTATTTTTACTAGATTTAAATTTCATTTTTAGACTTAAATTGTTAATGATCACATGGTACAATATGGTCTAACAACCAATTGTTAATGTTGTTCCCATGGTAGAATAGAGTCTAAACATACTTCTTGGTTGTCATACATCCCTAAATAATAAAGCTGAGTAAAGCAAAGTCAAAGACAAAACAAAAGTACAAGGATATGAGTTCTAGTTGTTCACTTGTGATCCATCTAATTGTGAAAAAATTCACCTATTCTTAAGAGTTTAATTTAAAAAGCAGTGATTTATATTACTTTTGGATCCAGTCCATTACTTTACCTAATGAAAGATACACAAATACATATCAGGGAATGAATCTAGCAGAGATGATTGTGAAACCTCTCCCAGGCATTATTGCAAAAACTCTTCGAACTTTGGTATTTACTAAAGGACCTCAAACCACTAGCTTCATGAAGTGTACTTAAATTCAGTAACACTTGAAAACTACTAATGAAACAAATTTCAGTTCCCAACAGCACAACTGGGACTACTGGGGATATCTAACATGCTGTTACTAATCAATCTCTGTCTCACCTTGTTGATTTCCTGGGTCAGTGGACAAGGTAAGTTGAAAACAGATCTGAACACTCAGCTTCCCTAGTAAGTTTAATTTCATGTCGTAGGTAACTTCATGTGTCGATAATTTTGATGAACTCAAGTAGTAGAAGTAGAATACATTGTGAGATTATCATGAAAAATAAGTTTACAAAAAGTTATCTCATGTTAGCATGAAGAAAAATAAAAGAATATAAATATTTTTTGTTTTCTCAGTTTTACTATATTAAGGTACTTAATACTGAGTCTGGAGATACAGGAACGGCCTCATGAAACTTTAACTAGGATATATTTCACAAGAAAAGATAGAGTCTAAACTCAAAACATTTGATGGTTTCTTATTTGTAATACACAGGAACTTTTGGCAGTGTTGAATCATTTCATAATCTTACATATGGCAATATTATTAATTCATATATCAAAACATTGGATTATATGTTTTAAATACTGAACATGCAGTTTCTTCTATTTCAAGTATATCTTAAAAAGCTGTTCAAGCTAACTAATATCACTATATATTTAGTTTTTTTAAAAAATTGCTACCATGTACCATACGAACCTGAGAATACGTATTTAAAGAAAAAATAGTATATATTCTTAACTTCCACTGGAATGACATAGAATCTTAATTTTCATTTCTGAGTTCTCTAGAAAATGGTCAGTAAGTAAATAAATAATATTCATAGCTGTGTGTGGTATGACATTGTCTGTTGATTTATTATCACCTTAATAGTAATATTTATTGTATATGAAGTATCTTTTTGAATGTGCATTAAAGAATTATATCTTATAACATTAGCAGTGGAACTACACGGAGCAAAAATTACAGATATTCAAAGTCGTGTGGCCATTGATAAAGAATACAAGTTTTGTAATGTTCTTAAACTTTCCTACATTTCCAAAAGTAAACTGATGGGGTAATACTGGAAATATCAGTATTACGAAATATCAATTTACGAAATAAGAATATCAACTTACGAAACTGTAATTTCCCCCAGCCATTCCTCTCAAATCTATCAGCTTATTAAATTGTAGGCAAAGTGCTTTTGATTTTACAATGTTACCTAACACTTTATTTGGTGTTGTGCCACATCAACCTTTCCCTGTACACAAATGAAGAAAAAGGAATTTCCCCACTTAACTCCTTTTTTAGCTGAACTGCTATGGGCTCATTTTTTTGCAAACAAGAATTAGATTAAGGTAGAAATAAGAAAGAAAAATAGTAGTATTTGGGCATAATGACTTGAGTTTGATAAGCATATCACCCTGACTTGCTAAAAAAAAAAGGCAAATCTTTACCTGACATTCCACTTGAAAAATAGCCTCCTTCAATGAACTGTTCATAAAAGTAAGCTTTACACCAAATGCCTTACAAATCTGAGTTACACTGACATTTCTCAAAGGAGAAAGCAATCATTTAGTGGAGTAGCACTTTTGTGGAGAAACATGTGGGTGGTTTCAGCAGCTTTGGCTGAACTGTGTCCCTCCAAAATTCAAAGGAAAAGTCCCTCACCCAGGACCTCATAATGTGACTGTATTTGGAGATAAGATTGTTAAAGTGGTAATTAAGTAAAAGGGAGATAACGGAGGTGGGTCCTCGTCCATTACAATTAGTTTCTGTATAAGAGGAAATAGAACACAGACATATAGAGGGAACTCCATGTAAAGCAACAGGGAAAATCTGACTACTTACATGACAAGGAAAGAGGCCTCAGAAGAAAGCCAACGATGCTGACTGTTTGATTTCAGACTTTTAGCCTCCAGAATTGTGAGAAAATTAATTTGTACCTAATCTGTGGTACTTTGCTGTGGCACCACTAGCAGAAAAATACGATGATATTTATATAATTTAGAGGACTATAATAATTAAAAGTAATTTTTCCATTTTATTCCTCAGATGGATATGCATACCTACATATATATTTTAGGAAATAGTCATCAGATTTGGCAATTATATATCTTGGCTGTATTTTTCCATGACTTTTTCCTTCATGAATATTTTATATTTATATATACTTGTATTCATGTATAAGCAGGATTTACTAAAGCAGATCCAGGAAATATTCTCTAAGTAATCTTATGAGATTTTTATCATTTCATGTCTTAAATTTAAATCTTCTATCCAGAATAACTCAATTTTTGTAAGTGGTGAGAGGTGCAGATCCAGTTTCAGTCTTCTACATGTGCTAATCAGTTCTCCCAGCACCACTTATTAAATAGGGATTGTTTTCCCCAGGGTATGCATTCATTTCGTTTATGAAGATCAGATGACACTACATGGCTGGTTTCATGTCTCGGCTCTCTATCCTATTCTAAGATCGATAGCTCTAGTTTTGAGCTTGTACCATATCATTTTAATCACTGTAAACTTGCGGTATGACCTGAAGTCTGGTAATGTGATACATCCAGATTTGTTTTTATTGCATAGAATCGAATTGGCTATTTGGGTTTTTTAATGGTTCCATAAGAAACATAGTACTGTTTATCAAGTTCTTCAAAGTAAGTCATTAGTGTTTTGTTGGGGATTACATAAAATCTGTAGATCACTTTGGGTAATACGGACATTTTAACAATGTTGATTTTTCCCAGCTATGAGCATGGTATAGTCTTCCATTTATCAATGTCTTCTGCTATTTCTTTTTCTTAGAAGAAAAGAAATATCTTCTTTTTCTTAGTCTCATTGTAGACATTCTTCACATCCTTTGTTACATATATTCCCAAGTATTTCCTTTTCTTTGAAGCTACTGTGAAAGAATATTGTGTTTTTAATTTGATTCTCCTCCTGTTATTGGCATACGTGAAGACTATTGATCTGTGGGTATTGATTTTGTATCCCAAGATGTTACTATATTCCTTGATCACTTTTAGAAGGCTTGTGATTGAATCCCTGGAGTTTTCTAAGAACAAGATCATATAATCAGCAGAGTGAGAATTTTACCTCCTCTGTCCCCATTTGAACATCCTTAATGTTAGACTCTTTCCTAATTGCATTGGGTACAAATTCCAGCATGATGTTGAACAGCAGTGGTGAGGGAGGGGGACATTCCACTTGCTTCCTGGGCTTTCCCAGAGCCAGATCACCCTGTCCAAGTCCACAAAGGGGCTGGACCTCCTGAAGGGGCCCAATGGGAACAGATGCTGAGCAGAACCTCTGAAGAGGGCAGGGAAAATTCCCTCCTCCCCAGGAGGAGGAAGACTCAGGAGGGACCCTCTACTTTGCCGAAGTTACTGTGGTTGAGCCACAAGTTGCTGGGAGGTGGGGCTGGAAAGAAGGGGAGGCAGGGCACATCTGGGAGGCAGAGGTCCCTAAGCGATGCTGCCAGACACATTGGGGGACGGATGGCAAAGACTGTCTCATTGTCCTCCCAGACTGGTTAAGGATCCTGACAGTTGCCAATATCAAAGCAAGTAGCCTCTGTAACCCTCCCTTCCTCAGTTGCTATGGACGCTGGTTAGAGATCAAAGTTCCTAGGCCATTTTAGTGCTTGCGGGTGGGAGCACTAAAATCTGAGGCTGGCTAGCACTCTGACTCATCCTGCTGTGAAGCAGGACCCTGCAGGGGGCAGTCTGTTGGGCAACCAAAATATAAGGGAGATAGACAGTGGCCAGCTGTCATTTGGAACCATAATTGCTCACTATTAGGCTTAAAGGAGAACATTCCCAAAGGCAGGCAAACTGGGACTAATTATCCTTTGTGGTGCTGTCACATGGGGTGAGAGGTCCTGGGGTTTGATGCTCGTGGAGAGCCCACCAGCTACTAGTAGGGTCTCCCTTACCTCCTGTTCTGCTCTGGGCTCGTCCAGACTGTGCCATAACTGCCCTCTGTTCTCTTTCTTCCTCTCTCTCATCTTCATCCTTGCAATTTGTCTTGATGGGGTTGCTGAGCACCTTGATTTCCTCTCCTTGTAATCTATCCTCCTCCCCTTTCAACTACTCCCAGTTCTCTTCAATCCAATTTTCCTCCTTCTGGACAGAAGCTTCTGACTAAAGTGGCCTCTACTCAGCCATTTTACCCCTCCCCACTGCCCCAAAATGGCATTTAAACTTTCCTCCCTAAAGATATTACCTCCACTTTTATTATGGTCCCCTATTCAGTCATATGGCCACATTTACTTTAAAGGGAAGGGATATGTATCCTATCAATTGTCTGGGAGGAAGAGACCCTGAACATTCATTCATAAACACTTCTTATGACGACAACAGAATCCAAGGAAATGGCAGGAAGTTGAAGGAGCACTTGAAATTAAATACGATGTGGTCACTGCCTGATATGGAATTTCATGAAGTATGAAACGACTTAATAAAAGGGGGGATTAAGAGCCCAGGAGGCACAAATTTATCAGATAAGAAAGAAAGTGAAGGAAAATACGATGACTAGTAGGAATGATATGTTGTGTTCTCTTTAATGCCATTTTATACTATGCTAAGGACAATTAAGTAGCACATTTCAATTTTTGTGTACTTGACTAATTTTCATAAATAGTGATTCCCACATTATTTATATACCATTTTACTTTTCAGAAGAGTCATGTAATCCTCCTTCTATTCCCAATGGTGTCTTCTCACCTATGAGGATTAAACACACAACTGGAGACGAAATCAAGTATGAGTGTAAAGATGGTTTTCATCCAGCAAAAGGTGTAAATACAGCAACATGCACAAGTAGTGGCTGGTCACCTGCTCCAAGATGCACCTGTAAGTTCCATTCATATCTCGACTCACTTTTTTTTTCACTTTGTCATCCTGGGTAGAATGCCATGGCGTTATTGCTCATAACAACCTCAAACTCCTGGGCTCAAGTATTCTCTTGCCGTAGCCTCCCAAGTAGCAGGGACTACAGTCACCTGCCAAAACGCCCGACTATTTTTAGAGACAGGATCTCACTCTTGCTCAGGCTGGTCAAGAACCAGTGAGGTCAAGCAATCCAGTCACCTTGACCTCCCAAAGTGTTACAATTATAGATGTGAGCCACCGTGCCTGGCATCTTGACGCACTTCTTAATTCTTAAATTGCATTCTCTTTAACACATAAATATAGGGACATAGTATTTGTCTTGTGTGTATAAAATAGAGACTTTAGAAGAAGTCTTCACTTTGCAAAGTAATCAATTTTAAATAGTCTAAGAAATGATGCAGTAAACTAAAAACTCAAATTCGTACTACTCCACATTAAATATATGGTGTGTTAACGTGTTTTTCTCTAACTGATAAATTCTTACAATATCTGATATCAAATACGGCGCAAAATAGTGCCATTTAACACATAGTATATTAACTGTATTTTGAAGTAACAAATTTACCTGAAAATACATTTGCTTAAAACAACAAAACTTTATTATATTACAGTTTCTATGGGTAAGGAATTTGAGAGAGGCTTAACTAGGTATCTGGCAGTCAGACTGTCTCCTTGTGTTGCAATCAGGAGTCTGACCCATGCCCCAATCATCAGAAGATTTAGCTGGGCTGGAGAATCTGCTCCTACATGGTTCAGCCACATGGCTGTTGTCAGAAGGCCTCAGTTTCTTACCACATGGGCTTCTTCATGGACTGATGGGATGGCAGGTAATTCTCTCCAAAGCTATAGATCTGAGGGTAAAGGAAGCCTTGTGGACACCATTTGTTATCTACTCATATAATGTTATTTCAGCCATCTCCAGTCTTTGCAAAGAGACACTAAGCCCAGCACATACTCAACAGGTGAGAAATTAGGCTTCACTCTTTGGAGGGAGAGATGCCGAACACTTGTCCAATTTCCTACAATCATCACATGTAGTAAAATGCCTTTTCAGTTAACAGAGTATTTTATTTCCGTCATGCTTTCTTTCCCCTTTGTCGTGTTTTTTCCATCTCTACAATCATATTCCTTTCTTTTTTATCTCAATAGATTAATTATTCAAGGGAAATGTGGTACACTATTGGAATGATATTGGGGATGATAATACTGAATCTGCATTAGGAAAGGTTCATCATTCAAAGAGACTTCTATTGCTAGGATGAATCTATTAAGATAAAATTTCCTGGTGATTGCTATAAAATTCTGGACTTGTGTTAAGGAAATTATAGTACAGGCATGTTAGCAACAGCTAAAAACTTCTTGAATATTTTAATCAATGTTAAGATCAACTTGAGTCAATACTGTGATGGAACCACTATAATTGCTGTGATACTACAACTTACCTTGGTAGAAGTGCAAGAAATAGAATACGAATGCACTAACTCCTGCCATTCTCAGTGCTGATAAGACCCCATGTGGAATATTATATGTGCTCTAGGAACCACTTGTACAAGGGGTAAAGACAGATTGAAATGTGCCCAAATGAGGGAGAATAGTGAAGGAGTTTAAGACTCTTAAGTGATACTAAAATTACTTTTAATTATGCTTTCTTCTTTGTATATCAATACGCGTACTCTGTGCAACACCATAATAAGGTGAATAATACTTGTTTTGAAATCCACCACTAGATTTTACCTCTCTGCTCTATGGTTTAATGGGCAATTTAATTGAGTTCTTTTAATTTAATTGAGGCATAGTTTCTGTGAATCCAAAGACTGAAACTCGCCCAATACAGAAAATAATATACATCTTGATAGATTATGAGGAAACCTGTATAATCCCATGGTAAATAGAAAACTATCTAAATCTTTTAAAAGCATTGGAGAATTAATGTGGAATGTTACTTAAAATGAGAGTAAACAAACAATTTAACTTCAACATTAGAAATTTGAATTAAGTGGCGGTAGAATTGTTCAATGTAATAGAAATGGTTTGATGGTCAAGAAGCTACAAAAGTATCAGTCAATAGTCTTTGTTAAAGAAGATGTTTGGTATATGCAAAGATGCAAAGGTTATAATCCACATAAGTATATAGAAACTACTTGGGAAATTTTTCTAATTACACAAAACAGAAACTGGATCACTGAATTTAATAAATATGACTAACATGATAAAGAATATTTGATGTGCTTATGTGTATGTGTTGAAATTATTTTAAATTCTTTTTAAAATGTCATATGTGGTTTAATGAAATAGAATCACATTTCATGGCAAAAGCCTAATACTATTTGGTATTAAAGTACTAGATTATCATTAAATAATCCCATGCAAAGTTAAAGTTTTGAAAAATATTCTATATAAACCTGGTAATATAAGAAACAATATAGCATTTGAACATATATGTCAAAATTAGTCAACCTACTGGGAGTGGTAGCTCACACCTATAATCCTAGCACTCTGGGAGGCTGAGGTGGGTCAATTGCTTGAGCTCAGGAGTCCAAGACCAAAGTGAGGCAAACAGAAAAACAGAGGCAAGAGGATTGCTTGAGCCCAAGAACTTGAGGTTGCTGTGAGCTATAATGCAACAGTGCTCTAGTCAGGGTGCCAGAGAAACAATCTGTCTCAAAAAAATTTTCCGGGAATCCAGGGGGTGCCTGTAGCTCAGTGGTTAAGGGGCCAGCCACATGCTCCAGGACTGGTGGGTTCAAGTCGAGCCTGCCTGCTAAAAAAAAAAAAATTATTCAACGTACATTTATAAAAATATCCTGGTAAAATGTAATAATATTGTACCTCAATTAAGAATATCTTATAACATTAAAAACATTTTGTTATCCAGGTAAAATTAGAAATAGACAAATGTTTAACATAATTTTGACTATTTGGATATTAAGAATATTCCTATTTCTCTGGTTAAATAAAGATGGAAAAACTTGCTCCAGTGACTTGTTACAAAGGAAAATTTGTGTATTTCTCTATATTTCTTACATTGTTGTCAATGAATACAAAAAATATCCTAGTGAATTTAATCAAAATAAAACAGAGACAAACCAAAATCTATCCTGCCATAGTGGGTTGGTCTGAAAAGAAAAGGCAGAGCTCTTATTTCTTTTTCCTTTAAATTTTTTTTATTAAATCATAAACACATCAATCATGTATACATTAATGCATTATGGGGTACAATGTGCTGATTTCATACAGAATTAGGAATGCTTTCATCACACTGGTTAATATATACCTCATCTCGTTTACTTAGTTATTGTGTTAAGACATTTATGCTCTATACTAATAGATCCGACATGCATCCTTGCATTACGCACCATTGGTGTGATCCTACCATTCACCCTCCCTTGATCTAAACTCCCCCTCCCCTCCCATCCTTCCCTCCTCCCTCCTTCATCTTGAGCCATAGTTGAGATCTATTCTTCATATGAAACTGTGAGTGATTGTAAATTGGTTTCATAATAGTACTGAGTACATGGGATATTTTTTTCTTCCATTCTTGAGAGACTTTACTAAGAAGGATTATGTTCCAGCTCCATCCATGTGAACATAAAAGAGGTAAAGTCTCCATATTTTTGAAAAACTGCATAATATTCCATGTTATACATATACCACAATTTATTAATGCATTCATGGGTCAATGGGCACTTGGGCTTCTTCCATGACTTGGCTATTATGAATTGAGCTGCAACGAACAATCTGGTGCAAATGTCTTTGTTATAAAGTGATTTTTGTTCTTTTGGATATGCAGCTAGTAGAGGAATTGCAGGATCAAACAGCAGGTCTACTTTGAGATCCCTGAGTATTCTCCATAGTTCTTTCCAAAAGGGGTGTATTAGCTTGCACTCCCACCAGCAGTGCAGAAGTGTTCCCTTTTCTCCACATTCATGCCAACATCTGTAGTTTGGGGATTTTGTTGTGTGAGCCAGTCTTATGGGAGTTAAATATTTCAAAGTGGTTTTAATTTGCATTTCTTTGATGATTATAGACGATGAGCATTTTTTTCTGTGTCTGTAGGCCATGGCCTATTTTCTTCAGAGAAGTTTCTATTCAAGTCCCTTGCCCACTGAGATGTGCTTACTTGTTCTTTTCTTCCTAACACATTTGGGTTCTCTTTGGATTCTGGTTATCAAACCTTTGCCACAAACATAACCTCCATTCTGAGGGCTGTCTGCTTGCTTTACTTACTGTGTTCTTGGCTGTGCAGAAGCTTTTTAGTTTGATCAGATCCCAGTAATGTATTTTTGGTGTTGCTTCAGTTGCCTGGGGAGTCTTCCTCATAAAGTATTCTCCCAGGCCAATTGCTTCAAATGTTTCTCCTGCACTCTCTCCAAGAATCTTTATAGTTTCCTGTCTTAAATTTAAATCTTTTATCCAGTGAGAGTCAATTTTTAGTTAACAGTGAAAGGTATGGGTCCAGTTTCAGTCTTCTACAATTTGCCACCAATTCTCTCAGCACCATTTGTTAAATAGAGAATCTTTCCCCCAGGTTATATTTTTGATAGGCTTAACAAAGATCAAATAATGATAAGTGTCTGGACTCATCTCTTGGTTCTCAATTCTGTTCCATACATCTACCTCTCTATTTTGTGCCAATACCATGCTGTTTTGATCACTATAGGTTTATAGTTTGAAGTCTAATAGCATGATTTCTCCTGATTTGCTTTTATTTGTGAGTAATGTCTTGGCTATTTGAAGTTTTTTTCTGTTTCTCTATAAAATGAAGTACTATTTTTTTCAGATCTTTAAAATATGATGGTGGTGCTTTAATAGAGATTGCTTAAATTTGTAAATTGCTTTGGGTAATACGGACATTTTAACAATTTGATTCTTCCTAGTCATGAACATGGTATATTTTGCCATTTGTTAACATCTTCAACTATTTCTTTTCTCAGAGTTTTATAATTCTCTTTATAGAGATCTTTCACATGCTTTGTTAGGTAAATTCCCAAATAGTTCGTCTTCTTTGGCACAACTGTAAAGGGAATAGAGTACTTGACTGTTTTTTCAGCTTGACTATTATTGGTATATATAAATGCTACTGATTTGTGTTGATTTTGTATTGATTTTGTATCCTGAGATGCTACTATATTCCTTGATCACGTCTAAGAGTTTTGTGGTTGAGACCCTGGGGTTTTCCAAGTATAAAATCATCATCTGTGAAGAGTGAAAGTTTGATCTCCTCTGACCCTATTTTTATACCCTTGATCACTTTCTCTTGCCTGACTGTGATGGCTGAGACTTCCATTACAATTTTAAAAAGCAGTAGAGGCAATGGGAAACCTTGCCTAGTTCCTGATCTGAGTGGAAATGTTTTCAATTTTACTCTATTCAATATGATATTGGCTGTGAGTTTGCTAGCGATGGCCTCTATTAGTTTAAGAGAAGTCACTTCTATACGTATTTTTTAAGTGTTCTGATTATGAAAGGATGCTGGATATTGTCAAAAGTTTTTTCTGAATCTATTGAGAGAATCATATGGTCTTTGTTTTTTAGTTTGTTTATGTGATGTATTATATTTATAGATTTATGTATATTGAACCAACCTTGAGACCCTGGGATAAAACCCACTTGGTCATGGTGTATAATTTGTTTGATGTTTTGCTGGATTCTCTTTGCTAGGATCTTATTGAATATTTTTGCATCTATGTTCATTAAAGATATTAGCTTTCTTTTCTTGTTGGATCTTTTCTTGCTTTGGGGATCAGGGTGATATTTGCTTTATAGAATGTGTTGGGAAGTATTCCTTCTTTTCCTATGTTTTGGAAAATGTTAAGTAGCATAGGTACTAGTTCCTCTTCAAAGGTTTGGTAGAACTCTGATGTGAAGCCATCTGGTCCCAGACTCTTCTTTTGGGAGATATTTGTATAGTTGATTCTATTTCAGTACTTGATATAGTTCTGTTCAGCATTTCCAATTCTTTCTAATTAAGTCTAGGAGGTTGGTGTGCTTCCAAGTATTAGTCTATTTCTTTCAGATTTTCATATGTCTGAGAATAAAGTTTTTTATAGTATTCGTTAAGGATTTTTTGCATTTCTGAGTTGTCTGTTGTTATTTTGCCTTCGTCATTTCTGATTGATGATATTATGGACTTAAATTTTCTATTTTTGGTAGGTTGGCCAAAGGTTTATCAGTCTTGTTGAATTTTTCAAGAACCCAACTTTTTGATTCATTGATCTTTTGAATAATTCTTTTGTTTTCAATTTCATTTAATTCTACTCTAATTTTAGTTATTTCTTTTCTTCTGCTGGGTTTGGGGTTGGAATGTTCTTCCTTTTCCAGTTGCTTAAGATGTCCCATTAAATTATTGACTTCCTGTCTTTCAATTCTCTTGAGGAGAGAGAACATTCTCTTGAGGAGAGTTATTGCAACACTATAAATTTCCCTCTTAGGACTGCCTTTACAGTATCCCATAGGTTCTGATAATTTGTGTTTTCATTATTGTTTTGTTCTAAAAATTTGGCAATTTTCTTCTTAATCTCATCTATTTTCAAGCTCTCATTCTGCATAAGGTTATTTAGTTTCCATGTCTTTCTATGACTATGAAGATATCTGTTATTGGTAAGTTCAACTTAATAAAATGTGATGATCTGAGAAAATACAAGGAATAATTTCTATACTTTTAAATTTGCTGAGGTTAGACTTGTGACCTAAGATGTGATCGATTTTGGAGGATGTTCCATGCACCAATGAGAAGAATGTGTATTCAGTTAGGATGAAATGTTCTCTAGATATATGTTAAATTCAATTGTTGTATGGTGAAGTTTAAGACCAAAATTTCTTTGCTTAATTTCTTATTGGAAGGTCTATCCAATACTGCCAAAGGGGTGTTAAAATTTCCAACTATTATGGTGCTGGAAGATATTAAATTGCTCACGTCTGTTAGGGTCTCCTTTATAAATTGAGGAGCATTCTGGTTGGGCACATAAATGTTAATAATTGACCCTCTTCATGTTGACTCTTTTCTTAATAAATATGAAGTGACCATCTTTGTCTTTTCTTAAGTTTGTTGGTTTAAAGCCTAGTGTATCTGCAAATAAGATTGCCACTTCTTCTTTTTTCTGATTTCCATTTGCCTGGATTCCAGATGCCCATCCCTTTACCCTGAGTCTATATTTATCCTTTAAGGTAAGATGAGATTCTTGTATGCAGCAGCTATCTGGCCTGAGTTTTTGTATCCAGTCAGCCAACTTGTGCCTCCTAAGAGGACAGTTTAAGCCAATCACATTAATTGAGAGTATTGATAAGCCTGGTAGTATTTTGAGTGTCAAGTTTTTAGAAAGTCCAGTGGACATTTTGAATTTTTTCATCACTGTGGAAATTGGATTTTGGTCAAGAATTTCAGTGTGTTTACTTTGGTGGTATAGCATTGTGCTGGCCATTGTGGAGGATGGGTCTGAGGATATCCTGAAGAGCTGGTTTGGTTGTGGAAAATTTCTTCAACATATGTATGTCATTAAAATATTTAACTTCTCCATTAGAAATGAAGCTCAATTTACCTGGAAACAGGATCCTGGGCTGAAAGTTGTTTTATTTTAGGAGAGTGAAGGTTGATGACCATCCTCTTCTGGCTTGAAAAGTTTCAGTACAAAGATCTGTAGTCATTCTAATATTCTTCCCCTTGTAGGTTATGATTTTCTTATATCTGACTGCTTGCAGGATTTTCCTCTTCATATTAAATTTGGTGAAGTTAATTACAATGTTTCTGGAAGATCCTTTATTTGGGTTGAGTTGTGCTGGTGTTCTGGAACTGTCTGCTATCTGAATTTCAGTGTCTCTTGCCATGCTTAGGAAGTTCTCCTCAGTTATCGCATGGAGTAGAGTATCAGTGCCTTTCAGACCATCCTCTTCTCCCTCAGGGATTCCTATGAGACAAATGTTTGCTCTTTTGGAGTAGTCTCACAATTCTCTTAGGGAATGATCCGTTTTTCCTCTCTACTTCTCTTTCTCTTTGAGCATTTGGGAGCATAGCATTTTTCTTCAATGCTTCAAAAAGCTTCAAAGCTTTTTCTTCAATGTCAGAGATCCATTCTTCTGCCTGCTCCATCCTGTGACTGGGGGATTCTACTGTATTTCTCAGATCTTCGAGGGCTGTATGTTCTTGCTTCAATGTGTCAAAATCTTTGGTGATTTTTGTCTTTGAAATCATTGAATTCTTTAGACAACTTTTGAATTGCTCCTTGAATTTCTAATTCCATCTTTGCTTCTGTTCTGTTAATCTTATTTGCAATCCAAATTCTGAATTCGATTTCTGACATGTCAGCCATTTGTTTATGAATGAGATCTTCTGTTGTGTCTCCTTTGTCATTCCTTGGGGGAGTTGATCTACTCTGATTATTCACATTACCAGAGTTTTTCCACTGATTTCACCCCATGATTATTTGTCACCATGTGGCTAGAGAAGCTAGTAAATTGAAATTGAATTGAGGGCTCCTGAAGATGTAGTTGACCAGCTTCTTTACCAAAGAACTGGGACTGGTGATTGTGGCTTTTCACTTAGAGCTTTACAAAGATCCCATTCAGAACTACAGCCTGAAACTCTGGGGACTTACTTGGTGTGGTGTGGGGCTAGATGGATCTGACTGGTATTCAGCTAGTCTTTGCCCAATCCTAGTGAGTAAGTGGCTCTGGGCTGAATCTTGGCTGTGGCGATATATAAGCAACTAAGACATCCCCCCCTCCTACAGGTGACAACTTGCAGGGAAGAATCCCATACTCTCACAACAACACAACCAGGGTACAACCTTGGTTGGTCCCTGTGTGATTGGCCCAGGGTCAACAGTACCAAACCAATTGTATTGGTCAACACAAACACCAGTCTGATGGGAGAGTTCAAAAGGTCTTCAGCATCTAGGCAGTGGGAGGGTCCATTGGAAGCTCAATTTGACTCCAGTTGGAGGGACTGTAGAGCCACCACTGCTGTCAGGGGCAGTGCTGCCATTGTCCACGATGGTGGCCATAGGTCTCAGGTACTGTTCTGTGCATGCAGGTCACTGGAGCCAGCAGGGACCTGGAAGGCATTGCCTCCAGCCACAAGGGTCATAGAAGCTGGATGGGTATCCAGAGGGTGGAGTCACTGACCCCTGGCTTCTGGCCACAAGAGCTGGGTGGGAAGCCAGAGGGCAGAGTCACAAGTCTCTGGGGCCATAGGTGTTGCAAGAGCCAGGCAGAAGTCACCGGCCATGGGCCATGGGTCAAGGAGCTGGGCCAGGAGCCAAAGAGCAGAGTTGCCAGCTATGGGCTGCACGGGTCACAGGAGCCAGGCGGGAGTCTCTGGTGTGGGCCACGGTTGGCAGAAGCTGGCAGGAGTTGCCAGCCACAGGCAGCAGATCTCTGGAGCCAGGCAGGATTCGCCAGCCTTGAACTGCTGGTCATAGGAGCCCAGGGGGAACTGAACCGCCCACCGAGGGCTGCCGAGCTGGGGACCTGGTGGACCACAGTCCCTGGTGATTAGTAGTGCAGGTCCTGAGCTATGCTCTTTCCAACACAGGGCAAGTCTCTCTCCCCTTGTGACTCCCTGGCTCTATTAAACTTAGTTTTAGCACATCTGCCCTACAGCTCATGAGGTGCCCCGCCCTAGCAAAAATCTGCCAAATGCTCTGGATTTTTCAGAGGGTAGTCTTCCAGACCGCCAGGAGATGGGGAATGGGTGGATTGGGAGTTCATGAAGTTAGAGAGAAAACCAGATCAACTTTTGGCCCAGGCAAGAGACTGCCTGGGCTTGCAGCAATATCTCTCCATCGAGAGAGTCCTAGCCCTCAGTGTTCTCTTCCCTTGGTGAAAGAAAAGGTCCTCTGTTCTCTACTCATCTCAAGCCACTCTCCTGAGTGAGGGGAAGGGGGAAGGATTCCCATCCTTTTTGGGATGGGTTTTGTACCTGAACTTGGTTTCCTTGGAGTCCCAGCTTGCCTCAGCTTGGGTGATGTGAACCTATCAGTCCTCCCTCTCAGTTCAGCTCCCGATTTTTCTCTTTATTGAGTTGGTTCTGGCCAGTATTTCTCCCTCTGGCTGGGAGCCTCTCTGAAAGCTGGCTTCAGTTGGCTATCTTGTCTCCCTCGGTTTTAAATTTTTTAATGGCTTTTGGTTTATTTTGATTTTCTATTTCTCTTAGAGTTAATTTTGGCAAGCTATAATTTTCTTGGAAAATGCCCACATCATCTCTTTTCAAAGTTGCTGGCATAAATAAAAGTTCTGTTATTGTTGTTGATCATCTGTTATACATTTTTTTTTTTTTTGTTAACTTCTGTTGTTGTTCTCGTAATTACATCTTCCATAATAACCTCCTGTACTGGTGACCGCCAAGACTCTTCCCAGGTTTGATGATTTGCCGATACTCATGACTATGATTTATAGTAGCTAAGGAATACAAGGCAAAATCAGCAAAGAGAAAAGGGATGTGGGGGAAAATGTCCAGAGGAAACTAGGGCACTAACTTCCTAGAGTTCCTCTCACTGTCGTCACCCAGACCATATTTAATTTTTCCAGCAATAAGTTGTGACAATACCGATACTATAAAATTGTCTTCTACCAAGTCAGCTCAGTAGAGACTCAGTGCCCATAGTTAATATTGGAGGCTGATCACATAGACATCCAGATACTCAGGAGGAAAGCAAGTGGTCAGCAGAAACCATAGTGTTTGTACAATTTAGGCACAGTGAGCTGTTCCTACCAGGGAATAGTGGAAACTTCCCCAAATCCATGTTTCAAACACCAGGCACGGGTTAAACTTGCAAGCAGGACTTTCTAAAGATAGTCTCAGGCCTGCTATATTTAAATATACTCTTTTCTGCAGACTTACCAAATTGGATAGTTAGTTCATTAATTTTTCCTCTTTCTTTCTAAAAAAGAACATCTAATATTATGTATTTCCTTCTTAGACCTGACCTACTGGCATTCCACATGTTTAACGGGTTGTATTTTCATCATAAAAAGTCTTTTTGATGTTTTTCATTATACTTTATTTTTGCAGCCAAAAATTATTGAATTGGTGTTTGAATTATTATTTTGAATTATTTAGAATTGGTGTGGGTTTTGTGTGTGTGTGTGTGTTTACTGGCAAAAGATAGAGCTTTTAACATTATGCTTTTGTAACTTATTTCTAATTGAATTCCTTTGTGGTTAGAAAACATGGTCTGTATGACATGGGTCTCTAAATGTTGCTTTCTGGTATTCTGTGTGTTTTTAATTTTTATAAGTGTTGTAAATGTACTTGAGAAATATCTCTAATTAGTAATGATTGTGTATAAGGTGCTATATAGTCCATAAGTTAAAATGTGAGTATCTTCTATATTCTTTCTGATTTTTCTTTGTTTGCTATATTATTGAGAGAGTCATGTTAAAATGGTATAATGATGCACTTTTCTTTTTTTCCATTTTGTTCTGTCAGTTTTTTGCTTTCTGTATTGTAATACTCAATTATTAGGCATATGCAGATTTAAAACTACTATGCTTTCTAATGAATTGGATCTTTTACTGATATGGTGACCCCTTTTGTCACCAATTACACATCTGGCATGACGGTCTGATTTTGTTTTTTGGTTAGTGTTTATTTATTATACCTATTCTATCCTTTTTATTTTCAATATTTTCTTTTTATATTTTTAAGAATATTCTCTTAAAATCATTTTTACAGTTACTCATTTTTAACTATATTTTAGAAATAATTTTAAGCCTATAGGAAAATTGTAAGAACCAAAATATACTTAAAAATTGAGTTATTATAAAATAACACAACTATGGAGGCTGTCGATACTAGGGAATCTATTAATGTACCTTACCACATGACTAGGCTAAGGAGAAAAATCACATGATTATATTTATATATTAAGGATTTTATCTACTTCCAATTGCATATATGTTCCCAGTTTGTCCCATGTTCTGATGCACTGCTTATGGGCTTATGGTAGTTGTTTAATGCAGAAGTTTCTTATTTTTATGTAATCAAGTTGTCAGTTAATCTTAATGTTTCCGAATTTTCAGTTGGATAATTTTTCCTACTCAGCGATATAACGGCATTCACCCATGTTAACAAAAAAGAAAACCAAACATGGTTTACTTCTCTTACATTAGCATTTTGGTTACTTTTGGAAATGCTCCTGGTGTCTGGTGGATTTGGAGCAGTGTTTTTCCAGTCTGTGTCACACAGAGGTGGTAACCCTTCAGGATCCTGGTGTTGTGTGTGGGTCTTAGCTCCAACTTGGGTCCTTGCACAGGCCCAAGACCCCACGACCTATGCCCATTTGGATGTTAGAACTCCATCTCCTAGGGGCCTTTTATGTGATCCCTTACTTCACTGATTTTTGCTATTGACTTGGCTTTCGTCTATGTTTCTAGCACCTGGAGAAACAGTTATTCTTTTTCCCCTACTTAAGTTTGGTTATGTATGTTTGGTGCAGTTCGAGATTTTCCCTCATCTTGGTCAACTTTTTTGCCCTAGATTGGTTCACAGTGGTTAGGAACCTCTGTAAGTTGACCACCCAAGGAACTGTCACAAACTGGTCAATATACAAAGGTGGTCAATATAAGGTACCAGACTCATGGTGCATGCCTAGTCTGTGAAAATCAGGTCAATTTAAGGAGGTGATCAATGTAGGGAGGTGGTCAGCTATGGAGATTACTGTACTAAGGAGCTAGGAAATAAAATGTGGTAGAGGTGAGGATTTACTCTGGAAGTCCTATTACTTTTTCTGAAACTAAGCAGTTTGCTTTAAAGCATTTAAAACCTTTGGAGGCAAGAACAGATCTTCAGATGTTCCATCCGTCCAATAGAACTTAACAATTTTTTTTTTTTTTGAGAGAATATTGCTGTTGCCCTGGGTAGAGTGCTGTGGCATCAGAGCTCATAGCAATCTCAACTCTTGGGCTTGAGCAATCCTCCTAGCAGACTCCCAAGTAGATGGAAATACAGGCACCCACCACAATGCCCAGCTGTTTTTTTCTATTTTTAGTAGAGATGGATTTTCGATCTTGTTCAGGCTGGTATCAAATTCCTGTGTTCAGATGATCCACCAGCCTCGGCCTCCAGAGTGCTAGGATTACAGGTGTGAGCCACTGTGCCCGTCCCAGAACTTAAAAATTTCTGAGATTGGGCTAGTCATCACGATCTACTGGCATGAATATTGTCGAAGTGCAATGCAGCTTTAACTCAGACATTTGTAATTTTGTGTAATTCAAAGCAGACTCTAAATCAAATATACGTGTGTATTTCTGCGTATTTTACATAAGAACTCTCATTTTAACATAGATTATTCCAAACTTTTTTTAAACAAAACTTCTGTTTTATAACTGTGGCCCAAGGACTCTGCTAATTGTCACAGAGCTCCCCATTTATGTCTGTCTTTGCTGCAGCATAGAGTGTCTAGTGGCCCAGTGTGAGCCTGGAAGTCTGAATCATGGTCATATGATTACCTCTGCTCCGGAATCTTCATAAGAACCTTGAGACACCATTTACAAACCTTTATAGTAAGAGTGTAAAATTGACCTTTTTGGTACAGAGTTTTATGAATTTAAACATGCTTGGATTTGTGCAACCTCCAAAATCAAGATATGGAACTATTCCATTGCTGCCCAAACTCCCTCATATTATCTCTTTATAGTTACATGTTCCCTATCCCACCCACCCACCGTGCCCTGGAAACCACTGATGTGTTCTCTTGATTTCAAGAGTGTCATACAAAAGGAATTATACAGTATGTAACCTCTTGAGACTGACTTGTTTATTTAATATGATGCTTCTAACAGGGATCCAAGTTTTTTGGTTTATAAAGAGTTTTTCTTTTTTGTTGCTGAGTAATATTCCATTGTTTGAATGTACTACCAGCTATCCACTCACCTAGGAAAGGATATTTGGTTGTTTCCAGTTTGGGGTGATTTTGAATAAAGCTCATATAAGAGAAATTGTTTTACTCCTGATAAATTTGGTCTTTTCCATTCTTAAGCTTAATTCCTTTTATCAAGCCTGTACCTAAAAGAAATTCTAATTATGTCTTAGCCCCCAGGATGGCAATTGGGCTTCCCTTCTCTTGTCAAGTATAATGGGTTGTAACTGGCACTCTGGAATGCTGTGTTGAATGGACTTGCAAGGCTACTCTGAGAAAAACGTGTGTAAGCAATTGGTGATATCTACTAAGGTTGTGGGAGAGGCCAAGGGCAGCAATTAGACTGCATAATTATCGGCATATTGCTTCTTGGAATGGAGAATCGATACAGGACAGAAAATATAATGGAATGAGCTATTGCAGTGGTGTAGACTCATGTGTCCGCGTAGCTCTCTATCACATCCCCCTGCCCCCAAAAGAAAACTTCTGGAAAATATCATATTTACTTTGTCGTCACAGCCAAATTTGTGCAGTGCTCTTTTTTGTACTTGTGTAAAAAGATACATTACAGTAGGTTATGGATCGACTCTTACTGAGGGCTGTTAAGATGCGGTCTGTGGTATCTTCTAGGTGCAAAGTCATTGCCAACTGGACCGGGAGGGATACTGCAGTTTGGAATATATATAATTTGCATAATGCTGATGCATTTTGCAAATATATACTCTTTGTAGACAAATATCCTGTTATGATTGAAAAATGAAACTAAACTTTTTGTGTTTGTTTTTCTTTCCAGTATTACTTTACTGTTCTTTTTGGCCACGAAGGTCAGAAACCACTGGAGCTGCGCTGTGAGGAGGAGCAGGACGGTAAGGAGTGGATGGAGGCCATTCACCAAGCCAGGTAGGGGCTCAGGCCACCCTGGGTGATGCCTGATGATCTGGGCCTTGCACTGGGCTTGTCCTTGTTGGTGGTAGTTTGGGGAGAACTTTCAATTCTAAGATGAGTTTCCCCTTGGTATGTTCTCCTTAGTAATGTGTGCAATAATTATTTAAGCTTTCTGTACCTATATTCCATCTAAAGATTCAAGGTAATAGATGCAATGATAATAATAATAACAACAAGTAGTAGCAGTCAATTTTGTGGATTTTTTCCTATGTGCCAGTAGTTTAGGTGCTTCTTAATTAAGGAATGTTTTAAAAATACTGACTCATCCTCTCAACAGTCTAGAAGAGAGGTTTTACATAGCATAAAAGCCCCCTTCTTCTACAGATAAGGAAACTGAGGCCTGGAAAGTTAATTTGCTTATCTGAGATCACACAGCTAGTAAGTGGCAGAGTTGGGATATGGACACAGCTGAGCCCACGTTTGTCAACTTTGTTAGGTGCAGCCTGGTTATTGAAAAAGCGATGACAGCCTCTATAGAGGGAAATAGAAGGGTGATTTCACTTCCTTCTAAGAAATACCAGGGAGGTGGAAAGGCATGCACCTCAGTGGGATTGAGAAATCTGAAAGCAATGCAGGGTAGACCTCTCTCTTATTTTTCCTATTCACATCCGGCCCGTTCTTGCTTCACATGGTTGCTTTGCTCTTCCACCTGTCCAATCCAGGTTGCTGCACACAACCTCCTGCTTCTGGTCTTGCTCATTTCCCTGTGATTCCGGGCAAAATTCCAGCCGTGGCGCATTTTCTTTCTCTTACCTGACGAGTCTTCTCTTCTCCTATTTCTTCCTCTCTCTAGCACCCCTTCTCTGAAACAACCCCCCAGGAGTCAGCCTTAACTGGCCCCATCTCCAAGCTGAGGCAGCCCTTGCATTCCACCCTGCACATGGGCTACTTAGCAATTCAGGTTGTGCCTTTATGTGCTTCGTGAGACTTCTGTAGTCTGAACCAGCCTGTATGCACCTTGTAATTGGGACACAGTGGTTTGTTTACGTGGTAGGTGAGCAGGACATATTTTCAGTTTGATTATACTAAGAATGAGGCATTTGTTCTGAGTAACTTCAGGCTATTCTTTGAACCCTTGAAACTTTTTCTCCCAAAGCCTCGGCTTCCCTCTCACCCTACTTCACTTCTCTTCACCTACTTTCGGTTGATAGCCTGACCTCTGACAGGTGCAAAGTGTAGCTTTTCTTATTCTTCACAACAGTCCAGTAGGGTATTATTAGCCCCCTTTTACAGATGAGAAAACAAAAATTCATGAAGGCTGCACACAGCGCTGTTAAGTGCAGAGCTGGGATTCAAACCCAGGTCATTTCACTCCTCATCTTCTCTTTTCTCCTCTGTCTTTTCTTATTATGTTTCTTTTTCTTCCTCTTTTATTCCAAGGTGAAAGAAGATTAACGTGAGGTCAGAGGTGAGAGTAGAAGATGTTATTTGCAAAATATTTCAGTTCCTTTTCCTTCTCCGGGAGATATGGGGCTGGCAACTGAATGCTGCTGTCCCCACGGCCCCGCCACAACCTGCCACAAGACGCGATGGCCCAGGCACGTGGTTCAGTGCCTTTGCTTTGGGTGCTCTCGGTCTGAAGTTTTGCTCCGCACTTAGAGCTAATGTGGAATGACTTGCTGTAGAAAGGAAGTCAAGTCTTCAGAGGTGCAAGAAACATCAAGTTGGCAAGGTAGAACCCTTAGGTCATTTCCAGACACAATTTTAGTGGCCACTTCTATTCCTTTCTGTCTAGGAGTTGAAATGAAGTACATCAGTTTAAACCTGCCTGTTACATATAGAGTGGAATTCTAGACATTGGAGGCGCCCAAAATGTGGGAGGTAGGAAGGGAGTGAGGGGTGAAAAATTAGCTATTGGGTATGTTGTACACTATTCAGGTACCAGATTTCACTGCTATGGGACATATCCATGTAACAAAATTGCACTCGTATTCTCTAAATCTATAGGAATAGAAAAAATTAAAAAAAAAAAAAAGAAATTAAAAAAACTCGACCCAAACCCACCATGCCTGCTTGCCATCTTTTTCATTCTAGAAGAGCAATTCCCATCAGTAGCCTCCATAGTTGCCAAGCTAATATCTTGGTGAACCAAAACAATTAGTGTGAATTACATTAAAGGTGATTACATTTCAAGTAAGTGATCTTTTATCAATCTCATGAAAACATTTTGGCATATATATGGAATGGGCCAGGTATTATTTGGTAATGTTTGACGTATAATCAAAACCAGGGCATGTGGGATTTTTCCAGGAGTCATACTTTAAAATCACTTAAGTGATTTGTATGATAGAATGGTGAAAAATCTTTCTCTCTCTTCTTTTTTTCTTTTTGGATTTGAAGATTTGGCTAGTAATTGATCTTTTTTCTTGATGTCTTGACATTTTGGCCTGTTAGGTTTGCTTTTTCTTTGAGTTGAGGCCTGGGATTGGGTTCTTTGATGACTTCTTTTAATTTGACTGCTTTATAACTAAGATGGATTAAATTTTTATTTCCTAAATCAGAGAAGACAATAACTTTTTCATTTAAGTTTTATTATGCTGAGTTTTTGATTAAAACTTGGGTCTGTGACATTTACTCTGACTTTGTATACAAAAGCCAGAAAATGAACAAAGCTTATTCAGAGAAAGAATTAATCAGCCATTTTTGCTTGGCATCGTGCTAATAAAATGCAACTAATTAGTTGTGGTCGGTAGATGAAACATTTCACCCTCAGAGGACTGTCTCATGACATTAATTTGGTAATGCTGCTTTTTAATGTAAAAGTTTTAAATCCTCAATAATTATTGTTTTATTGATCCCTCTTATAAAAATCTGGACTTATGATTAACTGATAAATTAGCTTGAGACTAATTCTTTTCTGAGCTACAAATCCTGCAATTACTACTTAGAAACAAAGATTGATGAGATCCACCTCTCTTGGTCATTGCTATTTTCCTGGGTTGGGTTTTCAGTAGCAGCCTGGGTGTGCTGTCTTTGTGTGCCATGCAATCCACATTTTGTTGTTGGCTTTTGTGTCTTAAAGCAGCATCTGATTGCCCCAGTTTGCTTTCAGAGCATCTTTGGGTCATTGTCTGCAATGTCCAGTTGCACCTCTTTTCTTTTAGATCAGGCCCAGAAAAATATCATTTTGGAATTAACATTCATCATTTTGAGATTTTTGACCTAGTCCAGGAAGTTTGCTTTGAAGTTTCGCATATCATTGGCCAAAATTTCGTTTCTAGCACCCTGGCACAGTTAGGATGTGATTGCATCACATGTTATGGCACCAATTCAGAAGCTGCTATCAAAACTCAGTCTTGTTTTTGTCTGGATGAGTTGAGGCCAGAGAATTTTAATAGCAGTTAAGTCTATGTTTATTTCATAAATGGTTTGCTACTTGAGTAGTAACTCTGGAAATTACCAGTATCCTGGCATTTTTCCTTTGTTTTCTTGTGCACATCTGTCCCCCTTGGTTGATCTGTTGTGGACACCAGGACAATCAAAAACACTGACATGATTAATTGTGGGTCTTTAAGGCGTATTGACTAAAAAGACATTTCTTAAGTATTTCATTGGCTGGAATGCTGATCAGGCAATGTCTTAGCAGATAGCAGGTAGTCTCAGTGAGCCTTTTCTGAGGCTCTTCTTATCCTGGCCTAACCATCCTGACCATAGGACTTGGACTGTGACAGTTGGGAAGAGAGGAGAGGAGAGTATTCCAGAGTCATAGGGGAAGACTTCAAAGAACTTTGTCGGCTCGGCAAATGTGGCTCAACGGGCTAAGGCGCTAGCCACCTACACCTGAGCTGGCGGGTTCGAATCCAGCCTGGGCCCACCAAACAATAATGATGGCTGCAACCAAAAAATGGCCGGGCGTTGTGGCGAGTGCTCGTAGTCCCAGCTACCTGGGAGTCAGAGGCAGGAGACTGGCTTGAGCCCAGGAATTGGAGGTTGCTGTGAGCTGTGATGCAATGGCATTCTTTCCAGGGTGACAACTTGAGGCTCTGTCTCAAAAAAAAAAAGTGACTTTGTCACCACCTGGATACAGACAGCATTAGACCAGTGTGGCATCTACCACTTTTCCCAGGCCCCCAGCTTGGGTGGTGTCATCATTGGGAGAAGAAACAATAATGAAGGCAGATTTGTAGGGCAAAGATGGTAAGCCCTGCCCAGGAAGGGTTCTGCATGAAATCGCAAGAGTAGGATCGATTGCCAGGAAGGGACAGCAAGGAACCGTGAGATACCATAGTGATCTTCCTGCCCCTCAATGTGCACAGTACAAGGGAAGGAGCATCCGGGAGCAGTTAGGGCAGTGAGGGGTATCCTGAGGAAGGTGCTCATGTGGTTTTACTTTTTTTTTTTTTAATTGTATGATTCTTCTTTTTCTTTTTTTTTTTTTTTATTAAATCATAGCTGCGTACATTAGTGCAATCAAGGGGTACAATGTGCTGGTTCCATATACAATCCGAAATGTTTTCATCAAACTGTTTAATATACCCTTCATGACATTTTCTTAGTTATTGTATGAAGACATTTGTATTCTGCATATAGTAAGTTTCGCCTGTACCCTTCTAAGATGCACCATAGGTGTGGCCCCACCAATTACCCTCCCCCACTCCAATCTCTGCCCTCCCCTCCCTTCCCATATTCTTGTGCTATAGTTGGGTTATAGCCTTCCTATGAAACCTTTAAATTAGCTTCATAGTAGGGCTGAGTACATTGGATACTTTTTCTTCTATGCTTGAGATACTTTACTAAGAATATGTTCCAGCTCCATCCATGTAAACATGAAAGAGGTAAAGTCTCCATCTTTCTTTAAGGCTGCATAGTATTCAATGGTATAAATGTACCATAAATTATTAATCCATTTGTGAGTCGATGGGCACTTGGGCTTCTTCCATGACTTAGCAATTATGAATTGGGCTGCAATAAACATTCTGGTACAGATGTCCTTTGTTATAATGTGATTTGGGGGCTTCTCGGTATATACCTAGCAAAGGAATTATAGGATCGAATGGCAATTTGAATTTTTAGATCTCTAAGTACTCTCCAAACATCCTTCCAAAAGGAACGTATTAGTGTGCGTTCCCACCAGCAGTGTAGAAGTGTTCCCTTTTCTCCACATCCACGCCAACATCTCTGGTTTTGGGATTTTGTCGTGTGGGCTAATCTTACTGGAGTTAGGTGATATCTCAAAGTAGTTTTGATTTGCATTTCTCTGATGATTAAGGATGGTGAGCATTTTTTCATGTGTCTGTAGGCCATGTGCCTGTCTTCTTTAGAGAAGTTTCTCTTCAAGT
>CAUYON010083684.1:0-14520 GCA_963573935.1 Arctocebus calabarensis | reverse complement strand
TTTGCAGAATGGGAAAAAGAAAGCTGTTCCATAAATTCAGAGTAGCTTGGCCAAAGTCAGGAAAGTAATAATTACCAGTACAGAATGATAACCAGTGCTTTTTTTTTTTTTTTTTGAGACAGAGCCTCAAGCTTTCGCCCTGGGTAGAGTGCCGTGGCATCACACCACACAGCAACCTCCAATTCCTGGGCTCAAGCAAGTCTCTTGCCTCCGCCTCCCAAGTAGCTGGGACTACAGGCGCCCGCCACAATACCCAGCCATTTTTTTGGTTGCAGCCGTCATTGTTGTTTGGCGGGCTCGGGGGCTGGATTTGAACCCGCCAGCTCAGGTGTACGTGGCTGGCGCCTTAGCCCGTTGAGCCACAGGGGCCAAGCCGATAACCAGTGCTTTTTAAGTTCTAGTTGAAAAAAAAAAAATGTAATAATTCAATGTGATTACCTATAAACGTCTATAGTAGCCATAACCAAATTCTATGTAGACAGTGTACAGTTACAGACTAACGATAAGACAAAGAAACAATTTGGTTCTCGCAACTAAATTAAGTCAGGCCACTCATCCCTCATAGACCCTAACTAAAAAGGAAGAAAAGAAACCTGCCATTTCTTCAGCTATATCGTGAAATGTTTTTGCTTTCTCCCATCTGAGAAATCATAAGCAGAGTCTATTATTAAGCCTATGTTATTTTCCCACAGATAACTGATTATAAATATGTAAGACAAAGAAACAGTAGCTGAAACAGATTCTAAGTGAAACAGCTTATTTTGCATTTGCTTTATAAGTCAAATGTAAATTTTACATATATAATCAACTTACATTTGCGTAATTCCTCATAGTTAGCAAATACTTTATTTATGGACAGTAAATACACGTGGCACATGTTCAATAACAAACCAATCAATGAATGATCTCAAGGGACTACTGCCAGGAGTAGCCAAATAAATTAGCTTCATACAATGACTGCAATGAGGAAAGTGTAAGAAGATGCAGAATGGGCTATATTCTTGCAATGGGGCTGCAAGAAGACACATTATTCATCCATTCATTCATTCAACAGAAACCTGAGGACGTATCATGGACCAGACACTCCTGCAGTTGTGTACACGTGTAGAGGTATAGGTTAGCTGTTAGATACTGGCTGACCTCAACCAAATTTGGCACACAAACATCTTTTGTTTATTCCAGAGTGCTGACCCAGATACTATTTTTTTAATTAATTTTGAAGTATAATTTACATTCAGTAAAATGAAAACATTTTAAGTGTACAGATTCAGTGAGAGTTCTGATAAATATACATCATTGTCAATAAAGAAAAAGCATCCCGGGAGGCGCCTGTGGCTCATTGAGTAGGGTGCTGGCCCCATATACCGATGGTGGCAGGTTCAAATCGGCTTTGGCCGAACTGCAAAAAAAAAAAAAAAAAAAAAAAGAAAAAGAAAAAAAATCCCAAGCCAGTGCAGTGGCACATGCCTGTAGTCCCAGCTACTTGGGAGAGCAAGGCAGGAGGAAGATCTCTTGAATACAGGAGTTCTAGGCTGCAGCGCACCAAGATGGCACCTTGAATAGCCACTGTACTCCAATCTGGGAAGCACAGTGAGCCCCCATCTCAAAAAGAAAAAGAAAAAGAAGAAAGAAAGAAAAACATCCCATCGCCCTTCATGTCCTTTTTGCAGTCAGCCTAGCTGCAGGCAACCGCTAATAGAATTTCTATCCTTACAAATTGGTTTTGCCTATCCTAGAACTTCATATAAATGAAATCATAAAGTTCTCTTTTCGTCTTTCTTTCACGCAACATGTTTTTGAGATTCATTCACAATGTTGAATGTATCAATAACTGATTCCTTTCTTTTTTTCTAAGTACTAATCCACTACTTATTTATCCAGTTTATTTATGCATTCATCTATTGATGTTTCTGTTGTTTCCAACTTTTTATGGAAATGAATGGAATGTTTATTATGAATAAAACAGCTAGAACATTCACATGGTCTTCTTGTGAATACATGTTTTCATTTTTCTTGAATAATAAACACTTAGAAACTAGACTGACATTATATGATAAGTATAAGTATTTAACTTTGTAAGAAAGTGGTTCACACATCCACTATTTCACACATCCATCACTAAAACATATCAACTCCAATTGCTCTACATCAGGGGTGTCCAAACGTTCGGCTTCTCTGGGTCACACTGGAAGAAGAATTGGCTTGGACCACACATTAAATACACAAACACTAATGAAACACTAATGAGCTAAAACAAAAGTCAACACACAATCTTCATGACATCCACCCCTATTTTGCTAGATAGGCAAAAATGTTGTGACATAATAATCCTAACTATGCAGTAACACATTCAGAGGGTCTTTCAAAATCGAGGAGGTCCCAAGTTTGTGATCACTAATATAGAAAAAGTATGCACATGTGCCAGGCACAGTTGTTCACAATCCCAGCACTCCTGAGAAGCCAGGGTGGGTGAATTGCTTAAGATTACAAGTTTAAGATCAGCCTGAGCAGGAGCGAGACCCTGTCTCTCCTAGAAATAGAAAACCTAACCAGGCACTGTGGCAGGCACCTGTAGTCCCACTTCTGGTAAGTTGAGGGAGGAAGATTACTTGAGCCCAAGGGTTTCAGGTTGCTGTAAGCTGTGATGCCACAGTACTCTACTGAGGGTGATAAAGTGAGGCTCTGTCTCAAAAAAAAAAAAGGGGTGGGGGCGGCACCTGTGGCTCATTGAGTAGGGTGCCAGCCCCATATACCGAAGGTGGAGGGTTCAAACCCGGCCTCGGCTGAACTGCAAAACAGAAAAATAGCTGGGCGCCTGTAGTCCCAGCTACTCCGGAGGCTGAGGCAAGAGAATCGCCTAAGCTCAGGAGTTGGAGGTTGCTGTGAGCTGGTAACGCCACAGCACTCTACTGAGGGCAATAAAGTGAAACTCTGTCTCTGAAAACAATAAAATAAAATAAAAGTGGGAACATAAAACTAGTGGGATACTTGACATTGAGAAACTAATGTGTCAATATCTGGTTCAATGGAAATAGCTGCAATTCTCAGTCAGTTCTCAAGTTGCTCATCAGATATTCTGGTTTTAATTTCTCTTTTTTTTTTTTTTTTTTTAAGATAGTCTCATTTTGTCACCCTTGGTAGAATGCCGTGGCATCACAACTCACAACAACCTACAACTCTTGGGCTCAAGTGATTCTCTTGCCTCAGCCTCCGGAGCAGCTGGGACTACAGGCACCCACCACAACGCCCAGCTATCTTTTTGTTGCAGTTTGGCCAGGGCCAGGTTCAAACCCGCCACCCTCATTATATGGGGCTGGCGCCCTACCCACTGAGCCACAGCCACTGCCCTTATTTTAAAAACTCTTAAGGGGCTTACTTCTTGAAAATACTTGCTCACAAATGTAGGTGCTGCCCAAAAGCAATGACATGAATAAGGCATGGTTGTGAAGAGAAAGATATTTGCCTCTAGGAATCTAGGAATTTAGTAAAGAGACATGATCAACTTCTTAAGCTGAATATCAGATTGCAGCTCTATGCATTCCATATGAAAATTGTCAGGTGGTATATTTATGTTGACTAAAAATAGAGTCGCAAATGCACCAAAATATTATTTTCCCAGAAATCTTGAAATGTTTTCAAATTCTTATGTCAAATCAAATGGCAAGGCTGGGCGGCACCTGTGGCTCAGTGAGTAGGGTGACAGCCCCATATACCGAGAGTGGTGGGTTCAAACCCAGCCCCTGCCAAACTACAACAAAAAAACAGCCAGGCATTGTGGCGGGCGCCTATAGTCCCAGCTACTCGTGAGGCTGAGGCAAGAGAATCGCCTGAGCCCAAGAGGTGGGCGGGCGCCTGTAGGCCCAGTTACTCATGAGGCTGAGGCAAGAGAATCGCCTGAGCCCAAAAGCTGGAGGTTGCTGTGAGCTGTAACGCGACGGTACTCCACCGAGGGTGACAAAGTGAGACTCTGTCCCCCCCCAAAAAAAAAAAAAAAAAAAGGCAAGGCTACATATTTCTCACTATTCACAGGACTGTATGTACTTAGCCAATGTGCTCAAATACATAATATTGTTTGCCTTAATTTCAGTTCCATTTGGAATGCTGTTATGGTTTAAAACATTGTATTGAGGCTCGGCACCTATAGCTCAGTGGCTGGGGTGCCAGCCACATACACCAGAGCTGGCAGGTTCGACCCCAGCCCAAGCCTGCCATACAACAATGACAACTACAATCAAAAAATAGCAGGCATTGTGGTGGGCGCCTGTAGTCCCCAGCTATTTAGGAGGCTAAGGCAAGAGAATGGCTTAAGGCTAAGAGTTTAAGGTTGCTGTGAGCTGTGACGCAACAGCACTCTACCCAGGGCAACAGCTTGACACTATGTCTGAAAAAAAAAAAATTGTGTTGATAAGTTGGTTTTCACTTTCAAGACACATGTTTAACTCATTTAAATGAGTGATTAAGTACCCTAAAAATGCTAAATCTGTACACCAGTTTTCATTGTTAAATCCTGGCACAATTTTGGCTTTTGATACCATAAATTACTTGATAACATGTGCAAATCATAAAATATTTTTAACATGTGGCCAAATGATATTGCCACGGTCAGCATCAATACTTTTAAGGAATTCCTAGAATTGGCAATCATTCAATCCCTTGGCTTGTATGAAATTCACAGTCTTGACGATGATGTGCACGTCACACATTTTTCTTAGTATTTTATTTGTTTATTTATTTATTTTAATTGAGACAGTCTCGCTCTGATGCCGAGGCTAGAGTGCCATGGCATCATCATAGCTCATAGCTCATTGCTCAGACTAGTTTCAAACACCTGAGCTCAAGAGATCCTCCCACCTCGGCCTCCCAGAGTGCTAGGATTACAGGGATGAGACACTGCGCTCTGCCGTGTATAAATTTTCTTGATGTACTATGCAATTATGCAATGATATTTCAGCAAACATGAGTTTGGGATGGCAATTGCATCATCTTCTATTAATTGTACATGTCCTTCTCTTTTACCTAACATAGCTAGGGCATCATTAGTAACTACACCAGATATGTTGACAACAGACAAAATCCCTTTAACATACTTTTTACCCCTTTGTATAAATCTCTTGATTTAGCTGCATCTTTTAATGACACTAAGAAACCATTTCTTCAGCAGCATTATATTCATCACCAGTACCTCTAATTAAAATGGCAAGTTGAACCGTATTTGTAGTAGCATCAGGGCTGTCATCCATCACACCAAAGCATTAAATTTAAAATTAGCAGCTCTACCCTACAAATTTCTTTCAATAGATTTTCAAATTTCTTCAGTTCACCCGACTATAGTCTGATAAGACAAAGAGATTTTAGAAATATCTCTTTTTGGCTCAGCTCCTGTGGCTCAAACGGCTAAGGCACCAGCCACGTACACCTGAGCTGGCCAGGGTTCGAATCCAGCCCAGGCCCACCAAACAACAATGACGGCTGCAAGCAAAAAATAGCCGGGGTTGTGGTGGGCGCCTGTGTCCCAATTAGTTGGGAGGCGGAGGCAGGAGAATTGCTTGAGCCCAGGAGTTGGAGGTTGCTGTGAGTTGTGATGCCACAGCACTCTACCCAGGGGGACAGCTTGAGGCTCTGTCTCAGAAAAAAAAAAAAAAAAGAAAGAAATATCTTTTTTCAAGGAAATTTTATCCACCATGTTTTCCATACATTGCTTAATAAACCACCATCAATAAATGGTTTCAATTTTTTTGCTATTAAAGATGTCAACACATAACTAGGTTTCACAATGGAATCCATCTGAGTTGTAATTTTCTAAAAAAAAATTTTGTTGAGAAGATTTTTTTCAGTTCCACTGTTTTGTCCTTATAACACAACCCTTCATAAACTCTGAATTTGCCCACGTTTTTGCATATAAGGCCTTTCCAAATTAAAGTCTTTGAAATCTTGCACAAATTCCCTACAAAATAAGCAGAGTGCCTTACTATTAGCCTCAACAAAAAAGTAGCCATGTGTCCACTTTTCACTGAACAATCTTCCTTCACCGGTAATTTTTCTTTTTTTGTGTTCAGTCTTCTTTTGAGACATTGTAGAATCCATGTGGGATTTAAAAAATAATTATTAAATAAGGAACTATATTTACTTTTATTATGAAAATTAACAGGAAAATAGAAAGCAAGATTTGGGCCCACATTTCAGCTACTAATGCAGGGCGAGGCAGAAGGCCGACTGTAAAGCAGAGTGGGATGACATGCGTGGCACCACTCAGGTGTAGAAATACCCTTAATAATCAAATAAGAATGCTCACCTGACTTCTAAATAACATTAAACACCTAATGTTGCAATGGCAGATTGAAAAATTATTGATAATCACTGCCTTGCCAAGTCACTCGGAGCACAGGTAACATCTGATGTCAATTTAACTTGGAAGATAAGACACTGATGACACTGGAGGCTTGGCGCCTGTGGCTCAAGCAGCTAAGGCACCAACCACATACACCTGAGCTGGTGGGTTCAAATCCAGCACAGGCCTGCCAAACAACAATGACAGCTACAACCAAAAACCACAACATGCGTTGTGGCGGGCGCCTGTAGTCCCAGCTTCTTGGGAGGCAGAGGCAGGAGAATCACTTAAACCCAGGAGTTGGAGGTTGCTGTGAGCTGTGATGCCATGAGGGCGACAACTTGAGGTTTTGACTCAAAAAAAAAAAAAAAAGACACTGGAAGCCACACATTCGTAGAAATAGTAACAGCATACTTATGTTTATTTTATGTGACACTGGGACACAATGTTGTCTACAAAGTTCACACTCGAGAACTGCACAATCAAGTTCCACCCAAATAGCTGGGCATTGTGGTGGGCGCCTGTAGTCCCAGCTACTTGGCAGGCTGAGGCAAGAGAATCACCTAAGCCCAGGAGTTGGAGGTTGCTGTGAGCTGTGTGACGCCATAGCACTCTACCAAGGGTGATAAAGTCAGGCTCTGTCTCTACAAAAAAAAAAAAAAAAAGGTTCCACCCAAAAACAATCACAACAAAACTCTCATAATCTTTTAAGTAAGTTTGAGATTTTGTCTTAGGCTGCATTCGTAGCCATCCTAGGTATTGAGTTAGGTTTTCCTGCTCTGCATTTCATCAATACTTGGAATTGGGCTTGGCGCCTATAGCTCAGTGGCTAGAGCGCCAGCCACATACACCAGAGCTGATGGGTTTGAATCCAGACCAGACCTGCCAAACAACAATGACAACCAGTCAAAATATAGCCAGGTGTTATGGTAGGCACCTGTAGTCCCAGCAACTTGGGAGGCTGAGGCCAAGAGAATCGCTTGAGCCATAGAGTTTAAAGTTGCTGTGAGCTGTGACACCATGCAATCTACCCAGGGCAACATAGTGAGACACTGTCTCACAAAAAAAGAAAAAGTTTTATTTATTTTGTACTTGAACCATTTGTCATACAACTTTTTCAAGTTTTTTGTTACATTTTGTAGATATATGTAGCATGTAAATATTTCCTCCTAGGTCTGCAGCTTAACTTTTCAGTTTCTTAACAGTATCTTTTTTTTTTTTTTTTTGAGACAGTCTCATTTTATCGCCCTCAGTAGAGTGCTGTAGTGTCACGGCTCACAGCAAACTCCAACTCTTGGGCTTAAGCGATTCTCTTGCCTCAGCCTCCCAAGTAGCTGGGACTACAGGCGCCCACAACACCTGGCTATTTTTTGTTGCAGTTTGGCAGGGGCCAGGTTCAAACCCACCACTCTCAGTATATGGGTCTGGCGCCCTACCTACTGAGCCACAGGAGCCGCCCCAACAGTATCTTTTATTTATTTATTTATTTATTTTTGAGACAGAGTCTCAAGCTGTCACCCTGGGTAGAGTGCCGTGGCATCACAGCTCACAGCAACCTCCAATTCCTGGGCTCAAGCAAGTCTCCTGCCTCTGCCTCCCAAGTAGCTGGGACTATAGGCGCCGCCACAATGCCCAGCCATTTTTTGGTTGCAGCCTGTCATTGTTGTTTGGCGGGCCTGGGCTGGATTCAAACCAGCCAGCTCAGGTGTACATGGCTGGTGCCTTAGCCCGTTGAGTCACAGGCACCAAACCAACAGTATCTTTTAAAGAAAAGAAAATTTTGATAAAGGTCCAATTTATCAATTTTTACCTTTATGGTTAATATTTCTTTTTGTTTTTGAGACAGTGCCACTATGTCGCCCTCCGTACAGTGCCATGGCATCACAGCTCGCAGCAACCTCAAACTCTTGGACTTAAGTGATTCTTTTGCCTCAGCCTCCCAAGTACCTTAGAGCCACCTGCCACAACACCCGGCTGTTTGTTGTTGTTGTTTAGCAGGTCCGGGCTGGGCTTGAACCCACCAGCCTCGGTGTATATGGCCAGCACCCTAACCACTCAGCTATGGGCGCCAAGTCAATGGTTAGTATTTCTTATCTGCTAAAAAGAAATCTTTGCCTGTCCCAAGATTGCAAACATTTTCTCCTACAATTTCTTCTCTAAGTTTTATGGTGTTAGCTTGTATGTTTAGGTCCAAGAACCATTTCAAATAAATTTTTGTATATGCTGTAAAACAGGGATTGAGACCCATTATTTTACATACAAATACCCAGCTGTTCAAGCAACATATGTTTAAGACTATCCTTTTCCCTACTAAATTACATTTGAGCTGTCACTGAAAATCAAATGAACATATATGTATTTATTTCTGGACTCTCCATTGTGTTCTTGCGAACCATACATCTATTTTTACATTAATACTACACTTTGTTCCCTCTAGCTTTATAATAAGTTTTGAAATCAAGTGATTTAATTCCTCAATATATACACACAGAGGGTTATTCAGGTAAAGTTTTAAGAATCCCTGCTCTAGAAAGAACTTTTAAGCTTTCTAGCGCTCACTTGATGAAGGTGAATTTTGGAAGGTATTCAAAAATCCCTTAACACTCTCCAAATAGAACAAAAGGTTACACTATAATTAACTCAGTTTTATTTAGGCACCAACAGGTTATTAGACATGTTGAAAATAAAATCTCATGAATAGCTTGTAAAGTCTGATGACATATAGAACACAAATGAACCATACCATCTTACATATTTCTACTGGGTAAGGAAATATGTATTTTTTTTTTTTTTTTTTTTTGGAGACAGAGTCCCACTCTGTCACCCCAGGTAGAGTGCCCTTGCATCATACCTGACAGCAACCTCAAACTCTTGGGCTCAAGCAATCCTCTTGCCTCAGCCTCCCAGTAGCTGAGATTATAGGCATGAGCCACCATGCCTGGCCTAAATCTTTATTATTTATTTCACTGCAAATCATTAGTACACAATCTCATGTTCTTGGTTCTCTGCTCCCACTCCAGGACCTTTACCTCCCCCCAAGAAAATCTGACCAAAAAGGAAATATCAACAAGAAAATGTGAAATGGTTCACTGAATCTATAAAATAGAATAAAATACTACAACATCTTTGCCTTCAATGCCACAAACTTTAGGGCATGAACCTGACGTGGTTAGTTAGATTTAAAAAGTAAAAAGACTCCTGAATAGACGCTTTAATCTAAGTGATTCTTTTTCATAAAATGTAATTATTACATACAAAAAAATTAAGAAAGTGGCAACACCTGTGGCTCAAAGGAGTAGGGCACCAGCCCCATACATCGGAGGTGGCAGGTTCAAACGCAGCCCCAGCGAAAAACTGTAAAAAAAAAAGAAGAAAGAAAATAACCCTTACTTTTAATTTCTAAATTCTGTTTTCCCATCTCTTCCTCTTAAAGGAAAGTCGATATACACATATGGCAAACTCGAAAAGACTATTTTTCGTTTTTGTTTTGTTTGAGACAGAGATGAGCCCAGGCCAGAGTACAGTGGCAACATCACAGCTCACTACAACCCGGAACCCCTGGGCTCAGGGGATCCTCCTGTCTCAACCTCTGTGCAGCTAGGACTATAAGTGTGTGCCACCATGCCCAGATAGTTTTTTTATTTTTTTGTACAGACAGGGTCTCACTTGTATTCAAGTGAGTCTCAAACTCCTGGCCTTAAGTGATCCTCCTGCTGTGGCCTCCCAAAGTGCTAAGATTATAGGTATAAGCCACCACATCCAGGAAAAAAAACAAAAAAACTTTAAATATATCCACCATAAGTGCATATAAATATAAAATCAACAGCAAAGATCATAAGTGCATATAAATATAAAATCAACAACAAAGCCAAAGTTTTCATCATGATAAAACCACTCTAAAACCAAAACGCAACACAGTGTATCTTAAAATGAGGAAAGAATAACATTCCAAGTTCCTGTAAATTTTGTGGTAGTGAAAATATGCACAAATTAACCACAATTAAGAGCCCCTGGAATCCTGTATACCATTGACAATTTAAAAGATACTGAAATACTTACAAAATATCCTAAAAATTTGGATATTATAGTATGGCCCTTATTTGGTAAGTGTTTATTGAGCATTTTAAGTCACTATTAAGAGCTTTCTGTTTCAGGAATGGTAACAAGACACATACTACATAAAAGAAATATTAAAAGAATATTTTGAGAGCTCTAACACCTAGATTACTACCACAAAGAATTCTTAGCACAGCTGACATTTTCACAAACTATGCAAAAGACATTGAGCAGGAACAGATATTTCCTAGAAATAAAGTTAGGCACTTCACATACACCATCAAGAAGAGCCACATCATTTAGTTCAAAGACAGATCAGGGTTCAAATCCTAACTATGGTCTTCCTAAATTAGTTTCTCTCTCAAGCTTCTGTCTTCATCGTAACTATGGTCTTCCTAAATTAGTTTCTCTCTCAAGCTTCTGTCTTCATCGAGGAAATGTTGCTACTACCATTTATTTCACAGAGTTGGTAAGAGTATTGAGGTGCCACAATGACTATCATAAAGTTGATGCCTCTGTTACTTCCTTTTACATTTCTCCACAATCTTATGACAATCTCATGTTGTAAGAATTATTAACTCCATTTTACAGATGAAGAAAACTGAATCACAAGAAGGTTAAGTAGTAAATTAATGGTTAAGAAGCCAGTAATTGTCAGAACCCAGATCTGCTCGTGCCCTAAAACTTGACATGTTACCTCACTGGTTATTTTACTCTCTCATACTAAGGAGTTTAGAAGTATTTTCAAACTATACCCATTATACTTTAAATTTTAATACCAGAACAAATATTTTTTAAAAAATCATTCATAATTTCCTAAGGTAAAGACACAGAAATTGCCCACTATCTTCAAATTCACTAATAGATTATACACTTCAGATCTCAAAACGAGCTATTCCAATTACTAGAAAGACACAAAGAGTAAGAGAAACCCTTAAACCACAACTGTGTACCTCCTTAGGTCTTGTTTTAACCATGGAGTTCAGCTAAATAAAGGTACTTGAACTGGAAAAACTGATACTGAAGCAGCAATAGTTGACATTAAGTGCCCCTTTTTGAATACTCGCATCATTCCATATTCATCCATCTCTCTGACTTCAACCTTAGTCACCCATGGTCAGGTCCATGCTACTGCCAAAAACCAATATGATGACCATGACACTCATGATGATTATGTGCATGTGAAGCTGTTCCAAAGACTTTATAGATTTTTTATTTATTTCATCCTCACAGCAGCAATATAAAGCAGCCATCATTATTATCCCCACATTACAGCTACTCAGTCACAGAGAAAACAAAGTAGCAAGAGTATCACAGTCACACAGCCCAAGGTCACACACACATAGCTAGCAAATGGAACCAGCATTCCAACCCAGGCAGTCTAACCCTAGTACCTACGTTTTTAACTACTTTTACTCTGTAACTGCTATCTATTACTCTGATAATCTGCTTTCTTCAATACTAGAACAATGACTCAAACTTCACCTTACACATAGCAGATATTTGTCCTTAAGTCAATGCTGCCTTCATTACTTAAAAATTTCATGTTGGAGGAGCACGATGGCTCACACCTATCATCCTAGCACTCTAAGAGCCCGGAGGCAAGTAGATTGCTTGAGCTCAAGAGTTCCAGACCAGCCTGAGCAAGAAAGAGATCCCATCTCCACTATAAATAGAAAAATTAGCTGGGCATTGTGGAGGGTACCTGTAGTCCCAGCTACTCAGGGAGGTGAAGCATGAGGATCGCTTGTGCCCAAGACTTTGAGTTTGCTATGATGCCACAGCACTCCAGCCTGGGGTGACCAAGTAAAAATAATAAATAAATAAATAAATAAACAAACAAAACATTTCACGTGGCCCTAATTCAGTGTCTACTTCCACATATTAGCCTACCATGTGGAAGACACACAGTAAACACATGATAAATATTTATAAATATCTGTTAAAAGAATTAAATCTCGGCTGGATATATTAGCTCATGCCTATAGTCCAAGCACTTTGGAAGGCCTCACCTGGAGGATTGCTTGAGGCCTGGACTTCAAGACCAGCTTGTGCAACATAGTGCGCAAAAAATTAATTTACTTATTCATTTTTTCCTTTTTTGGGGTCACTCTGGGTAGAGTGCCATGGCATCATCATAATTCACAGCAACCTCAAACTCTTGGGCTTGAGCAATCCTCTTGCCTCTGGAGTAGCTGGGACTACAGACCTGTGCCACTACACTCAGCTACTTTTTCTAGTTTTAGTAGAGACAGGGTCTCACTTACTCAGGCTGGTTTCAAGACCACCTCAGCCTCCCAGAGTGCTAGGATTACAAGTGTGAGCCTTTGAGCCCAGTCACTACAAAAAATTTTAAAATCGGCCAGGCATAGGGGCACTGTAAGTCCAAGCTGACTGGGAGACTGAGGTAGGAGGATCACTTTATAAAGCCCACAGATTCCAGGTTACAGTGAGCTACAATCAAGCCACTGCACTCTAGCCTGGGTGACAGAATAAGAACTTGTCTCAGAAAAAAAAATTAAACCTTTCCCAAGTCTCTCATCCTCCCAAAAGTAATTCTACCCTATTTTTAATTCCTCCCTCCCTCAATTTCATACTTTGTAACTTCTTCCAATACTTAGTTTCCACTTTATCACTGTAGTAGCCAGTCTCCAAGATGATCCCAATGATCCTCATCTCTCTTTTTTTTTTTTTTTTGGAAGAGACAGAGTCTCACTTTATCGCCCTGGGTAGAGTGCCATGGCGTCACACAGCTCACAACAACCTCCAACTCCTGGGCTTAGGCAATTCTCTTGCCTCAGCCTTCCAGTAGCTGGGACTATAGGCGCCTGCCACAATGCCCGGCTATTTTTCTGTTTTTGCATTTCGTCCAAGGCCGGGTTTGAACCTGCCACCTTCGGTATACGGGGCCGGCGCCCTACTAGATGAGCCACAGGCGCCACCCGATCCTCATCTCTTGCTATTTACATCCTTCCCACAACGTGTGGCCAATAGAAAGTTTTAATTCTTAGAAGGTTTAAAACTTTGGTCAGGAGGTTGTATTTTAGAAGGTCTATGAAAGAGAAAAAGGAAGACATTAGTGGGTCACTTTCTATGTTCAGTGTCCCTTTTCTTCGAAAATGTACCCATTTATAAACTACTCCCTATGCCTATACTACTTCATCTACAATCCATTAATGTCTTCCTTTTTCTCTTTCAAAGACCTTCTGAAATATAACCTCCTGACCAAAGTTTTTCCTCAGCCATAGAAGACAAAGTTTTGTCAATCAATTCCAACTAGCAATCCTAGCACTTATGTAAATACATACATGGGTATATACAGAGTAAATATATTTGTTCATGCTTATCTTACATTCGATAAATATTTACTGAACACCTACTATGTCCCAAGAACTACTCTTGAAGATGAAAAGAAAAGAAACAAATATCCTTGCTCTTGGGGAGCTACTATCTGGTATATACTCCTGCCATAGTGTTCGCTCTATGTGTAATACAACAATCTTTGTTAATATGACTTCAAAATTCTTTGTAAATTAATTGGACATATATCTACAATTCCTTTTTTTCCATAAACCTAAGTAAATATTTAAGCTGCAGTCTCAAGAAAAGTCTACACCTATTAACAAACTTTGTAAAGTGCCCTACTAGACTCTACGTGTATCAATGTCCTCTGATTTTTATTGAATGCTCCCTCAGGCCATACTTTTTAAAAAAAATACTGCCACATTTACAAGTATAAAATAAATACAACTTGGCTCGGCACCCATAGCACAGTGGTTATGGCACCAGCCACATGCACTGAGGCTGAAGGGTTCGAGCCAGCCCAGGCCAGCTAAACAACAACGACAACTGCAGCAACAACAACAAAAAAAATCCCAGCTCGGCGCTTGTGGCTCAATGGGCTAAGGCGCCAGTCACATACACCTGAGCTGGCGGGTTCAAATCCAGCCTGGGCCCGCCAAACAACAATGATGGCTGCAACCAAAAAATAGCCAGGCGTTGTGGCGGGCACCTGTAGTCCCAGCTACTTGGGAGGCAGAGGCAAGAGACTCACTTGAGCCCAGGAATTGGAGGTTGCTGTGAGCTGTGATGTCACAGCACTCTATCCAGGGTGACAGCTTGAGGCTCTGTCTCAA
>CAUYON010083681.1:0-21647 GCA_963573935.1 Arctocebus calabarensis | reverse complement strand
TTAATAATTGAAATCTCATCATATTGAGTATTACCTTTAACAAATATAAAATGACCATCTTTATCCTTCCTTATTTTGCTTGGTTTAAAGCCTGCTGTATCTGCGAATAAGATTGCAACACCTGCTTATTTTCTGTTTTCCATTTGCCTGGAATATAGATGACCATCCCTTCACATTGAGTCTAAATTTATCTTTTAAGGTAAGGTGAGATTCTTGTATGTAACAGATATCTGGCCTGAGTTTTTGTATCCAGTCAGCCAACCTATACCTCTTTTGAGAACAATTTAAGCCATTCACATTAATAGAACATATTGATAAATCTGTAGAAAATCTAGTAGACATTTTTAATCCTTTCATTACTGTGGAAGTTTGAATTTGGTAGGAAGTTTCTGGGTGAGAAAACTTTTATGGTGGAGGATTACGCTGGTTATTATGGAGGATAGGTTTGAGAATATCCTGGAGAGCTGGTTTAGTTATAGCAAATATCTTCAACATGTGGATGTCATTAAAGTATTTAATTTCTCCATCATAGATGAAACTCAGTTTAGCTGGGTACAGGATCCTGGGTTGAAAGTTATTTTGTTTTAGGAGATTAAAAGTAGATGCCCATTCTCTTCTAGCTCGAAAGATTTGATCAGAGAGATCTGCAGTTATTCTAATATTCTACCTCTTGTAGGTAATAGATTTCTTGCTTCTGGTTGCTTTCAGAATTTTCTCTTTCACATTAACTTTAGTGAACTTAATTATGATGTACCTCAGGGATGTCTTATTCAGGTTGAGTCATGCTGGGGTTCTGAAACTGTCTGCTATCTGAATTTCAGAATCTCTTGGCATATCTGGAAAGTTCTCTTTCATAATCTCATAAACAAGAGACTCTGGGCCTTGTGATGCCACTTCATAATTTTTAGGTATCCCTATGAGGCGAATATTGGTTTTCTTTGCGTTATCCCAGAGCTGTCTGAGAGAATGATCCATTTTTGCCTTCTACTTCTCTACCTCTTTGTAGGTTTGGGAGCATTTGCAAGCTATGTCTTCCATGTCAGAAATCCTTTCTTCTGCTTGCTCCATTCTGTTACTGAGGGATTCTGCTTTGTTTCTCAGATCTTTAAGGGCTGCAACTTCTTATCTCAATGTGTCAAAATCTTTCGTCATTTGGTCTTTGAATTCCTTGACTTCTTGAGACAATTTTTGAAATGCTCCCAGAATTTCTAATTCCAAGTTTTCCTCTATTTTATTGATCTTATTTGCGATCCAAATTCTGAATTCTATTTCTGACATCTCAGCCATCTGTTTATGCATAGGATCGTCATTTGTGTCCGCCAAATTGTTCCTTGGGGGGGTTGATGTACTCTGGTTGTTCATGTTTCCAGAGCTTTTCCACTGATTCCGTCTCATAGTTATTTTGCACTGTTTGGCTGGATGAGTAGGTAAGGATAAGTTGGGTTGGGGGTTCCAGGAGTAGTGATTGACCAGTCCTTTCCCTGTAAGCTGGGACAGGTGTTTGTACTTTTTTCCCCTAGAGTTTTGCCAACCCATACTTTACTACTGCTTGTGAAACTGGGGGCCTTCCTGATGTGGTGGGGTTAAGTGGCTCTGTCTTATTTTCAGCCAGTCTCTGTTTTATCCTAGAGAATCGGTTACTCTGTTGGAATCTGAGCTGTGGAGAAATATCAGCAGTTAGGTCACAACGCCCGCCACAGACAACAATTGGAAAAGGAAAATCAAACCTTCCCACTACCACACACCCAGTGTACCACGTTGGATAGTCCTTGGGTGATTGGCCCAGTTGAAGAGGTCCCCCCATCAATTGTCCCAGCCAGTACCAACCTCAAATCAAAGAGTTTAAAAGTCTCTGGTGACTAGATAGCAGGAGTCTGCTGGCAGGTCTAGTATAACTCGCTCTAGGGCTCTGTGAGCTCAGGAGGGGCCCCCAGCCAGTAAATTAGTCTGGGAAGGTTGATGCCTCCTTCCCCACCTTGTCCCTCTGTCACACCCAGTCTCTGGTTACCCTGCAGACTATGATCCAGTTCCCTCCAATGAGCAGATGCTCTAGAGGTTTGCGCCTGCCTAGGACACAAGGGGCTCTGTGGCTCCTCAGCCAGTCCACCAGTTTCTGTAGGTGTTGGCAGGGGGGTGGTGAGGCCTGACAACCTGGGTACTTGATAGGGGTTGGGGCGATTCACTCAGTTCCAGCCCTGTCCCTGATTGATGTTGCTGATAGAACAGAACAAGTTCACAGAATTTCTGCCCTATTGAAGAGACACTGGGCTACTAATAGTACTGACTCAGTCTGTGAGCATCAGCCCTTTGTCTCAGCTGTCATCCCCTGAGGGCCAAGTGCGGCTGAAATTCAGGAAAGCTTTCTCAGGACATACATTCTAATCCCTGAGCTCTTCCCCAGCCAATCCCAGTACTGCCTCAGGCATATCCTTCACTCCCACATCCTGCCCCTCTGCCACAGGACCGCTCTGCCATCGGAGAAGCCGGCTTCCCCTGGCTGCCCAGAGAGAGTGGGAGTGTCTCCTCAAAACATCTCCAGGGATGTGAGGCCCACAGCCATGGCTCCCACTGCCTCTTGGTGCCACAGGGGACCGCCTCTCCAGTTCGGCCTCCTCTTGGCTCACTTTCCTCTCACCACTCCTGAGCCAGAAAAATAGCACAGATCAGCAACAGCCCATGCCCTGTCCACACCCCTTGAGAAAATGTCCAAGAATCTGGACTCCATGAGCTCCATACCTCAGGGTGAGAGTGGAGGGAGTTCAAACTTGCAGGTAGAGAATATATACAGTTTTATGCCTGGCAGGAGAGTGCCATGGCACCCTAGTAGGGGAAGGAGATTCGGTTTTTAGAGGGTCTCTCCCATGGGGTAGAGTGGGAGGACATCTGAACTCTGCTTACTTGTTTGTATGGAGGTGTGGAGTATGCTGTGAGCTGATCTCACGGGGGGAGGGGACTCCTGTCCGCTTGGTGATGTGTTCTGTACCTTTTATTTTTATCCTTGGGGTCGTTGGTCATTCCAGCAGAGTTGATGTGGTTCTTTGACCTCTTTTGGCTCAGTTCCAAACTTTTGGCTTTCTTGCTAAACTTCTGTCCTTTAACTCTCCTTCTGGACGGGAGCGTCTGTGGAAAGCTGGCTACAGACCGCCATCTTGGCTCCAAAATGTTTGCATGTTTTATTCATTATTATTTTTAAACAATATGAAACTAAAATCAGAAGAAAGAGTAGGCTGAAGCATAGATACATCTTTATGGATCCTTAACTCTAGCATTAATTTTTGTTTCCATTCTGGTTATGATGTCAAACTAGAGAAAGCTTCTGAATCCTTGCATGTGTTTTACATACACCCTGCATTTAGACACATTTACTTACTTTGCTGGAGAAAACTGTAAGTGCAAAGACAGCTCTTAGGACCAGTTTGATTGAACTAAAACTGTCTAATACCAGTTGTACTATCCACTAACCTCTCTTGCTCTACCTGTGGCCTAAGTTGTCAAAATTGTGATTTATCCTCACTTATTTTTAGCCAAACTTACTCGTCTTGTATGGTTTCTTGATGTCATATATCTTTTTGTTGCATTTGATGCTTATTATGCTCCCCTTTTATTTCATTTATTATTTTTTAAAGGTTAAAAGGAAGATTTAAACTTTATTGATTTATTTTTATTTTTATTTTATTAAATCATAGCTGTGTACATTAATGCAATCATGAGGTACATGTGCTGGTTTTATATACAATTTGAAATGTTTTCATCAAACTGGTTAACATAGCCTTCATGACATTTTCTTAGTTATTGTGTTAAGACATTTATAATCTACACCTAGTAAATTTCACATGTACCTTTGTAAGATGCACCATAGGTGTAGTCCTACCAATTATTCTCCCTCCACTCATCCTTCCACCTCCCCTCCCCTCCATCTCGCCTTTTCCCTTCTTCTTTAGCTATAATTGGATTATAGCTTTCATAAGAAAGCTATAAATTGGTTTCATAGTAAGACTGAGTACATTGGATACTTTTTCTTCCATTCTTGAAATACTTTGCTAAGAAGAATATGTTCCAGCTCCAACCATGTAAATATGTATGAGGTAAAGTCTCCATCTTTCTTTAAGGTTGAATAATATTCCATGGTATACATATACCACAATTTATTGACCCATTCATGTGTCTGTGTGTACTTGGGCTTCTTCCATGACTTAGCAATTATTAATTGGGCTACAATAAGCATTCTGGTACATATATCTTTGTTATAATGTGATTTTTGGTCTTCTGGATATATACCTAGTAAAGAAATTATAGAATCGAATGGCAGGTCTATTTTTAGATCTCTACGTATTCTCCAAACATCCTTCCAAAAGGAATATATTAGTTTGCATTCCCACCAGCAATGTAGAAGTGTTCCCTTTTCTCTGCATCCACTCCAGCGTCTCTGGTTTTGGGATTTTGTTATGTGGGCTAATCTTACTGGTGTTAGATGATATCTCAAGGTAGTTTTGATTAGCATTTCTCTGATGATTAAAGATGATGAGCATTTTTCATGTGTGTGTAGGCCATGCACATGTCTTCTTCAGAGAAGTTTCTTTTCAAGTCCTTTGCTCACCCTGAGATGGGATCACGTGTTCTTTTCTTGCTAGTATGTTTGAGTTCTCTGTGGATTCTGGTTATTTAACCTTTGTTGGAGGCATAACCTACAAATATCTTCTCCCATTCTGAGGGCTGTCTGCTTACTTTACTTACTGTGTTCTTGGATGTGCAGAAGCTTTTTAGTTTCATCAGCTCCCAGTAGTGTGTTTTTAATGTTGCTTCAATTGCCCAGAGGGTCTTCCTCATAAAATATTCACTCAGGCTGATTTCTTCAAGAGTTTTCCCTGCACTTTCTTCTAGTATTTTTATAGTTTCATGTCTTAAATTTATATCTTTAATCCAGTGAGAGTCTATCTTAGTTAATGGTGAGAGGTGTGGGTCCATCGTCTTTTAAACAGCCTCTTGTCCTTGATGATTCATACTTTCTGCTTCTTTTTTACCTCTCCTCTTGAGACTTTAGGGGCATTCTCTGCATCCATTCCTCCAGAGCGATGGTCTCAGAGCTCTTCTCTCTTCAACAGACACATTTTAGTTTTGAAGATCCAGTTTCATGTCTTTAACCATATCTGTTAAGATCATGATAAACACTTTACCTACATTCTTATTTTTGAACTTTATTTTCCTTTCAATATTTTTTGACTCTCTCAGCATCATTCAGTCATGTATATTAAATACATTGAATGATTGCTATGACTGTGAGAATTACAGAAAAAATATAAGATCTACACCTTGGTTTCTAGGAGCTTGTAAATTTTCATAGGTGAATTACAAAAAGCAGGCATATGATATACTTACTCTAAAAAGTCACTTTCTCCTTAGAAACAAACCTGTCATCTCTGTACATCCATTAACATCTCCTTTCCTCCATGTCACTAAACTTTGCTGAGATTTTTCTGTTCACTAATTCCTCTTTGAACTACCCAAGGATATTGGTATGATGTTCTGCTAATACCTGTTGTGAAGTATGCTTGGATTCAACACTTTCTCTCTACTTAAGCTGTTTTCCTCACACTTGGATCCTTAACATAACTTCCTGACTCATCTCCCAACTTTCTCATCCTCCTCTTGCAAACCAGCCTGTTAACTGATCGTGTTGTTTTCTTAAAGATTACTTAAATGCCAAGAGTATCTCTCTTACATAACTGGTATGCGTTCCTATTTGATTATGTTACCTTCTCACACCAAACTCTATTTATTCAATATTTCCTTGCTTACTACTCTAGTTTTATTTAAATCCTGCTTTTTTGAGACCTGAATTGAGATTTAACTTGTTCATGAAGCTTTGTCAAGTGAGCTGCAAACCATGGTGGTTTTTGCCTTTCTGGTCCTTAATGATAAGTTATTTATATTGCTGTATTTGCTCCAGTTGTTTCACACAAAGATGTCTTATATGTCAACTTTTATTGTAAGTTCTTTGTAGCTACATTATGGTTAATCACTGTTTATAAAATTGGCGAATCCATCCATTTCTGTTGTTTTTTATTTCATTTTAGACTAATATGAAGGTACAAATGTTTAGTTTACATCGTTTTCAATTTTAAGGTAAAGTTCAAGTAGTTATTGAGCCCTTCACCCTTACATTGTGCATATTAGGGGAGGTCCCGCCAATTGCTCTGCCACCACCCCCCATTCTTCCTCCTCTCCCCTCCCCCTTGCTAGACCATATTTGCATTTTTTTCTTTTGTGTGGGTGTATATATATTTTGTTTATATATTGATTTTATACTATTGAGTACATTGGATACCTTTTCTTCCAGTCTTGAGATACTTTACTAAGAAAAATATGTTTCTACTCTATCCAGATAAATAAAAAAGGATATAAAGTCTCCATCTTTTCTTATGACTGAATAGTACTTCACAGTATTTATATAGCATTTCTAGGTATTTTTCCTATTTTCCTTCCATGTTCATTATTTTAAATTTTAAAATTGGTAATAAAGATTAAAATGTTTAGTATCCATATTATTTCTTTATTACATTGATTTGTAAAGGCTTTTAAAAATAAAAACAGTAATAATTTTGCATAATATACTGATTTACCATAAATTCTTCCTCACCATACCCCGTTGGGCTATTTCATGCTACAAAAGCCACCATATAAACAGCTTCAAATCATACAGGCAGTAAAACATTTTCAACTTTAAAGAAACTCAGATTAGACTGATGATCAGATTCATTTGTGAAAATCATCATTCACATTGCATTATGAAAAAAGAAAACACATCTGCTAAAATTGGCACTCCAGGCTTCACTGACTCATGGACAGGGAGTGATACACTACAATTTGCCAATGGGTTCATGTACCAGTTTGTGACTTGAGTTGACATCACATTATCTTTCTGCTGTTGCAATCTCTGGCACATGCTTCTCTCATAGAATGCCAGTGGTAAGTCAGTGGACATTTCTGAGAAAAAGAACACAATGTCAAAGAGCTTGCCACTTCTCAAAAAGTGTTAACATAAAACACATTAAAAAGTGATAAATGGATTACACTGGGTCATACTCATCCTTGGCTTAAGAATTTCTTTTCTTTTTTCTTTTTTTTTCTTTTTTATTTTTTTGCCAAAAGTCAGTGAACTTGGGAGACAATTTTTTCCCCAAAAGTATGTCATTGCTGCTAGAACAGCAATTGTTATTATAATCACATGTATCATCATAAATAACAATGTTAATAAATTAGTTCAGGACCATGTTTTTATATCTAAATGCTAAATGTAGAAAAACATTTTTAAAATAAGAAAATGAAATATATTTATACCTAAATATAGAGGATCTCATATTATGTAATCTATATAATATGCTTCAATGTGAAAATAAATTGTGAACATTTTCGGTTTAGAAAAGTGTTAGAGTTGAGCCTAAAAAGCTATGGTACCTGTTCCAAATTGAGGCAGTTTACAAATAGGTGTCACTGGAGACCATCTTTTTTTAATTATGTAGTAAATCATGTACTATGAAAGTGTCCTGGGAAATTATTGAGAAAGGATGTTCTTGGCATCAAGATGGGTACATCTTTGTACACAGTCAATTTTGGTTTTCATCATGGTGGGGCAAAAATAAACATAGGGAAATTGACAAGAAATATTGAAAGATAACATGTGTCAAGGTGACTGGGTGTCTTGGGTAGTGACCATTGCAATCAATATTACAAACTTGTATCAGTCAATTGTTTTGAAAAGTCTTTCAGAGAGCTGCTAGAATATATTGGCCTCTGGATTCAGGCTCCCTGGTAGATAACATAGCTCTGCTACTTCCTTTGGTAATTTACTTAATCTCTTTGTGTGTCAGTTCCCTTATATATAAAATGGGGATAATAACCATACCTTCCAATGGGCTCATTAGAATAATTAAGGGAATTAATACAAAACATTTTTAAAAGTTTCTGGAATACAGTGAATACCCAAATGTTTGCTCTTATGAATATTACTGGTATGGAATGTTGAGTAGAAAATTATATAGACTCTTGTTTATTGTGTAATTGTCAGGGTCCTGGACTGGCCAGATCTCAGCCTGGCTTAACTAGGTTCCAGATGTGGACCGCTAAGTTACCTTGCTCAGTTTCTCTTAGGTGCCTGAGGGCTATCTACTTTAGCAGGAGAGAGAGAGGGAGAGAGTGTGTGTGAGTCTTAGAGAGAGTAAAACAGTCTTCTTAGAAAGATAGATCTTAGTCTTCAGCACAGCATGGTAATGTTCAGCAGAGTAACGCTGTGCTGGTAGATAACATAGCTCTGCTACTTTCTCTGACAGAGTCAGAGAAAGCAGGTCCATGATAGAATGCGCATACTCCTTGACTGCCTTCTCCCCCAGCCTAATATAAGGCTAATCTCATGCCTCTCAACACCACAGGCAGAGAGGCTAATCTCATGCCTCTCAACACCCCAGGTAGAGAGACTGCCAATTCACCACTGCTCTCATCTCACGAGCTCTCATGCTCGTTAGGAGCGCTAAATCCATCTCCACGCCCCTTCCACCCAGGTGTTCTATTATTGAACCATACAGGTATTTCTTATAACTGTCACTCCTCCTAGCCATAGGCTATGTGGGCTACAACATATAATCATTGCATTTTGGCCTCTATATACCAATGCATCTCAGGGAGAAATTCTCATCATCGTATTTAGAATTAGACACCCAAATTCTTGGGTAGAGGTTGTAATCAAAACAAGTGGTTGACATGGATGGAGAATATCTTTTGTCACAATCCTCTTCTTGCCTATCAGTTTTGTTCTGGTTGATCCAGTGGAATTGCAAAAGCATTGCATTCACCTAGTCAGTACAATCAAAAATGTTCAGAACTGAAATCATATGAGGTGAGAGTCATTGGCCAAGACCTCCACATACCCATTATGTTTACCTAAAATTAAATAAATATTTAATATTTGTTTCAACACCCCATCAGAATAGGTAGATATTGGAAGTCCATTTTTTATACCAGTAAATTTATCAGATCCTTTCTCAATGATAATATGGTGCCACAGCATTACTAGTTAGTGCCCACTCTGCTTACAATTGCAACTGGTTTCCTCAGATTCTCTTAACTCGAGCCGGACTAGCAAGACTGCTTCACAGAAAATGTGTGAAGGTTGTTAATAGGCATCTTCCCTCCTCTGTATCAGTCACATACAAAAATGGAAAAGTCATATTTTAACACGCTCTTCCTGATTTAACTCTTCTCTATTATAGATTCATTTTTCTTTGTTTATAGAAATGGTTTTATGTGTTTCATTAAGTAAATGGCACCAAATTCTAGGAGCATTGCACACTTTATTTATTACTTGAAGTTCTATCCTTGCTGTAAAATCCATTATACATTGGTTGCTCATCATATGCAAAGCATAAAACCAATGTGTTTGCCAGTAGTTAGATGCACCCACCCCAGAATTCTAAAATTAGCAGCACCTATGTAATTAAAATATATCTTTGTAAGGACAACATGGCTGTTCAAGCTGCTGTGTATAAACACGTGCTGGCAGGAAGATGAAAGTATGAATTGGAAATCCCTGAAAGCTCTGATAAGTTATAGCTAGAAGACTTGGCAGGTTTACATTTTTAGGAATTAGATTTAGAAAGTATGTGTGTAAGATCTGAATTGCTCCTGTGTCATTTTAAGAAGGGAGTGGTGTGTTATCTCAGTTGAATTTTCAGTGACCATAGTTTCGAAAGAATTAATGTTCTGAATGGCTCATATGAGATCCATGGAATTATTTTTTTTTCTCTCTTGGCTACAGTCTTTCAGAATGCTATTAAAATTAATGTGAAATGCATTAAAGACAACAGGGTGACATCCAGTCATGCATCACAAAGCCTGTGACATTTAAGGAGGTCGCTATCCATTCATCATGGTAGCATAGGGGTCATGTAAATATGTAAGCTAAAGTGGGGCAGAGGACTGAATGTGGGGAAGGTGTATTATGCAACTCAATGACTAAGCAATTTTGACAATTCTAAAACATAGTTGAAGTATAAAATAACTTTGATATTAAAAATGAACAAATTCTGACCAGTGTAAAACAGAAAAACAACCAAAGACAAATAGCTTACTTTGAAAAAAGTCCCAGGAGGTTTTAGTATAATTTTGCCTGGCGAAAGGAGTAGTGGCAATGATTTCCAAGGTCTCTTTGAAACTTGCTGTTTGATCCCTCTCATTTTCTTCCATCAAGGGCACCACATGCATTTTGAATACCATGTCTGTAAGATGTGCCTTTCTTTCTGTGTCTTCACTCTTTTTCTTTCTCTGGACGTGGTTCAGTTACACAGGTAACTGTGCCCTTGGGGAGTGGATGTGGTGCTTGTTTTTTCCTCTAGTCCATAGTTAGAATGTTTGGAAAAATACTCTGGTTGGTATAGTCAAAGCAAGAGTTACGGTCAAAAATAAGCATGTTTGTTTTTTAACTCAACCATATTATGTGTTTCTACCATAGTCCTAATTCACAGGCAAGTGCCATTGTGTAGTAATATTTGTTGTAAAATTCTACTAATGCATTCCTATAGTTTTTCCTGATGTTCATTGTCAATTTAAAAAAATTGATTAAAACATTGTTCATACAGTCTTTCCTGCTGTTCATGTTCATTTTTCAACCAGAATTTGAAAAACTGATCAAAACATTGTCAATTAAGTAGGATTGATATGAATATCTTCCACAAAGTCAGAAAGTTTCCCCAATTAATTTTTTAAAAATCTTACCAAATGTATTTACCCAAAGTTTAGACAAGTACAGATAGTTGTCCTTGTAAAATAAGTCTTTTTTGTTTTTTTGTTTGTTTGTTTGGTTGGTTGAGGACAGTGGCTCACCCCTGTAATCCCAGCACTTTGGGAGACTAAGGCAGGAAAATTGCTTGAGGCCAGGAGTTTGAGACCAACCTTGGCAACATAATGAGACCCCATCTCTAAAAAAATTTTTTTAAAGGAATTTTTGGGTTGTACCACTCAGAAATTACATTACATGATTTTTGAGAAATAAAAATAATACTAATGATATAATTAGTAAAATGTAAACTCTTGCATTAGGTACATCCATCTATAAAATGGGTGCACCAGTTTCAATCCTGCCAATGAGTCTACTAGGACTATTAAAGTACTAAATTAAATAATGAAACTAAAAATTACTTTGAGATGTGTTAAGACTGTTACCATGTAAGACAACATGTATGTTACATTTTCCCAAACATTACCCCTTTATAAATGTAGCTGCTGAAGGAATTCAGGAAGGAGTAAAAAAAATGAATTTTAAAATTCAGCTCCATTATTAAATGGACTGAAAGATGATTTTTTTCAGTCATTTTATGTTTCTGATCTTTGTTTCCCCATATATAAATTTTGAATAATATGTCCTTATTAAGATTTCTGCAACCATTGATGAAATAGTATAAGTAACGGAACCAATATGTGTACATTTTCTTCATTCTTCCCTTTCAGTAATGAGGTATAAGAAAGATAAGTAACAACATTTAGGGTATTGGCATTTTATAGACATGTAATGAAAGTTTCTCATTCCATAATGTATATTAAAGACAAAAAAATGAAAATTTGTCTCACTTATCTATTTTCCTCTCATGCTTAGCAAAGTGCTTGGTGCATAATAAGCACTATAAATAGTCAATGATCTAAGGGGCAAATGCCTAAAATGGTGAAAATATGTTCATAAAAATCAGCCTTCATATTATAGTATGTATGTATATATAATTCAATATTATATTATAAAAAGACACAAAACAAATTAATTACAAGTATAATTAATTGCATATTTTGTTCCCATTTTGAATTCATAAGGCCTGTGTGGGAGTCCTAAATTAAATTTGTCAAAGAAAATTAGCTAATGTATATTTCTTCTTGATGAGTTTTTAAATCATTCTCTTCACTGTGAGGGAAAGATGGTAAAATAGACCACCATGACAATCTCAAACAAAACTCCTAACCAAAAAAAAAAAAAAGATCAACATGTAAGTGAGCTTAAGGACTGAGTGTGGAGTTTGGAAAAAATCAAAGATAAGACCTTGACCATATGATATCCTGCATGTCCCCTGGTACCCTCAGCTTGCAGGGCTAGCCATATTGTAGGCATATCAAACAGATTTCATACAACAAATGGATGAAGGTATTTTAAGCAGAAAGGAATTTAATACAAGACATACAACATTTTAGCAAGGACTCAGATTTGGGGCTACCGATGGCTTTATCGTGTTCAGAAACCACTGCCACAGCATCAATCTGAGGACCTGGAAGCCACTGCCACTGTTGTTTCTACTCCCACAACCACTTCACAATGTCCTTACAGTGACCAGAAAGTAGATTCTAGGAGTTGCCTCTACAGCACACTTCAAGATGTGTGGCCATGGGACCTTGCTTTCCAGCAGAAACAACAGCAGGATGACAGCTTTCTTCTCAGAGATGAATTCCAGGTATGATGTGAATACATCTCATTTGCATCCATGACCCTGCCTACAAGGGAGTGTGGGAAATAGGTTCTTGTTTTCTAGCCTCTACCATATAAGGCAAGACAAGAATGGTTATTGCCTAATATATTCAGAGCTCCAAGGTTGAGTAGTAATTGGAGAGTAAAGTGAAGATGACTATATTGTGATACTCCCTTGACTGGGTGGAGTGGCCTTGGGCATTTGAAGGGATCACCATGAGAAGAGAAGGACAGAGTACTTGGCCAATCCTACCTTTAGTCCTAGCTAAACTCTTGTTCTTGCACACTTCCACAAATCAGGCTATAAACACACACACACAAGAGCAATCCCATATGCCATATCTCCAGAAAAGTCAGGGGAAAAGAGATGATCAGAAAAAAGAAGATGAAAAACATGCATCTTAAATATTTATAGCTAAATCATGTTTCCACAAATGTAAATAGCTTCTTTTGCTGAATCATGACAGGGCAAATGGAATTTTAGTGAACTCAAGGAATATAAACGCTGTCTAAATACCTTGCACAGTACACAGGAGTGACTATGGGAATAAAGATTATATTTAATCTCCACTTTTAATCTCTCTTAATTCAATAAACAGAGCAGCGCGAAACTTGTTTTTTTTTTCTATTTAAAAGAATGTGCATAAGAAGCATTAGTTGACAGCTACTTCAATAGATAAAATATCCTTTTAAAATATTGCAAGAGTTATTTTTTCTTCCTTAAATCTCTATTATCCCTAAGTGTAGCTCACTATCCTTGCTTGCTTTGGGCAAAAATGACTCATAGCTCAGGTGCTAAGGAAGCTGTTCATTCTATGGCTATGGAATAGAGAGATATACTATATATATATATATGTGTGTGTGTGTGTGTGTGTGTACAGAATTACTATTAAGCCAACTCTATGCCTGAATTTGGAAACTTAATTAGCAGAGCTGATTTTTAAAACAAATTCTTACTTCAAATCACCTAGTTCAGAATAATATTTGTCCCTTAGGCTGTAATTCTAAGAATTTTAATCATAATCTCTTTTTCAAAGTAAGAATCTTTCTCAAGCCTCTTTTTATTAAGCAAACTATTTATAAGAAATTCTTGGCAAGCAAGAAGAAATCCCAAGCTCTACTTAGCAAACAACAACAACAAAAAAAAATCCCTTTAAACACCCAGTTAATGCTTTTCAACACTTGTAAATCCAAAGGTTAGGTTTAACGTGTGTGCACATGTGTGGGTGTCTATGCATGTGTGTACCTCCAGATTCAAAGGCCTGAGCTTGATATACTTTTACACTAAGAAATTTCAGGTCATAAAGAAAATGGAAAAAAATGGAAACCATTGGAATATGGGTAAATGCCTTCAATTTCAAATTTTCCTCATCTCCATAGTTTCCTTATCGTCTATGATATGATTGAAGAATGTTACCATGAGAGCTTTGACAAAGAGAGTCCATCCTATCTCAGGTACTGCCTGGTTTGCGAGTCCTTGGTTACATACAGGACCCTATCCAGGTCTCAGTTCCCCCAGGTATACTACATGAGGAGTTTGAATAATACAATATCTCAGATTCTTGAGATCTAGAACCATTTCCTATATTGTGAACATGGGGTTATCTATCCAAATAGCTTTCTGTCAGGTAAGAATGATATATAAGCTTGACAGGGCAGCAGCTGTAAAGAAACTGAATTGCTCGAGTGCTCTCCACTTCTGGCCTTTGTCGTATGTCCTACAGGTTAAGGATGGTGTGCTAGACGTTGTTCACATGTGCCCAGTTATTCTTGCCCTCCTGCACAAATAGGCACCTGCCCGTCCAGCATCTTTACACATGGTCAGAATCAATGGGAAGCTTTTCTTTCACTGCACCCTACAAAGTCTCATGTTATGATCAAGAAGCCATAAGACTGTGAAGACACCTCCACCTCTCTGCAGCTCCCTGCTGAAAGGACGGTCACCAGACCTAGGAGATTGCCTGACACCCCACAGGAAGATGCAGATACAGAGATTCATTCCCCTCCCCCCCAGGTCTATAGAGTTATAAGGAAGGACAGAACTAAGTATTCTGTTATCAGATTGTCAAAAGGAAAATGGTACTGAGTACGTGACCTTAATCAAGTCATAAAGCTATGTGAAACACATTTACCATGGGAGAGAAATGCAGCTGGTCACTACAAAAGCTTCTAAGGCATTAAAGAGACAAAGAAGCAATAAAGGACATTGACTGGCCAAGGTGACCAGTTTATGAGCCAAACTCTCTCCATCGGCTGCCATTGTATCTTGTCTGACAGCCTGAATCACCACATTCAAAAAGTTCATGAATGCTCTTCTTTGACTAATTTAGTTTCTTCTACTCAAAACATTGTTAAAAATACATTAGTTCTGGATAGGTGGAGGGAGGGTAATTGGTGGGAGCACATCTATGGTGCCTTTTACAAGGGTATGTGTTAAATCTGCTAAGTATAGAATATAAATGTCTTAACACAATAACTAAGAAAATGCTGTGAAGGCTATGTTAACCAGTCTGATGAAAGTATTTTGAATTGTATATAAAACCAGCACATTTTACCCCATAATTGCATTAATGTACACAGCTATGATTCAATAAAAAATTAGTTATTAAGTCTGTCATTTATTAAGTATACATTGCTCTGATGTACACTATAGACAAAAATTGAAAATTAGGCCAATAATACAACTTATTTGTATAGAAATCACTGATGTAGAATAAGTTGTGTATTTAATCAACTTATTTATTTTGAATTTTCTTTGAGTTGGCTTTGGGGTCACTGGGATATTTTGAAGGCATATATGATTGCCCCTTGGTATTTGTGGGAGATTGGTTCTAATATCCCCATCAGATACCAAAATTCATAGATGCTCAAGTCCTTGATATAAAATGGCATTGTATTTGCATATAGTCTATGCTCATCCTCCCGGATACATTAAATCATGTTTAGATTACTTATCATACCTAATGCAAATGCTATGTCAATAGGTGTTATATTGTTTAAGGCTGCAGTCACCAAACCCCCTTCCCTGCATGCTGTTAGGACCCTGGCCACACAGCATCACCACCTGAACACTGCCTCCTGCTCTTTCTTTTCCATCCATGGAAAAATCATCTTCCATGAAACTGGTCCCTGATGCCAAAAAGGTTCTGATCCACAGCCTGTTAGGAACCATGCTACAGGGAGACAAGCCGCAGGCTGCTATACCTCTTTAAACATTTCAGTTTTGTATTTATCTCCTTGTAGACTGGTGGCAATTTGCAGATGGAAACCACCAGTCTGTGGACCACACTTACAGTAGTCTTCTTTAGACCTGTGTGCATCACCAATCTTTCTGAGTTAGGAAATAAATAACAAACATTTCTGTTGAATGGGAGGAGTCATCTCAAGAATGAAGATATCAATTACATACTGCAAGACATGCAAATGAAAGCAAAAAGTTAAAGGTCAGGTGTGTAGAATGAGAAATAACTGTGTTTAAGAACATGGAATCTGCAGCCAAAGTACCCAGGTTTAGAATTCTGGTTCTAAAATACAAGGTGGGACCTGGAATTGTGTTTATAGCTGCTCCCCATTGCTCACATCAATGCCTGAGCTCTGCCTCTTGTCCCATCTAACTCCTATGGAAAAGTTGTCTTCCATGAAACTGGGCCCTAGTGCCAAAAAGCTTGGGGACCTCTGGTTTGGGGAATAACAGCAAGAAATTATACATTTTCAAATAACAGATGCTTTTTTTTTCAAATATTTTTCATCTTTAAAGTCATCAAATATGAAATATGCAATTTTGAATCAAAAGTTTAGTCTGTTATGTCTCAAACAAGAAGCAGTATAATTAATCAAAATGTGTGCACCTAAACTATCAGAGCAGTTTTGCCATATTAATGAGGTAGCTTATATGTGCCAGCAGAGAAGATGCTTAGAGAGCAATTGGCGATGAAATCACAAAAGCCATTTCCATAGCTTATTGATCATGGAGTATTGTTCCTTGCAAGAAGTAGTCCACTCAAAGAAGTTGTTTGTCGGTTGGTGAGAGGTCTGGTGAATACTCTCTGTTTCTGAATCCAACTTCTATAGTTTGAGCAACATTGTTTGTGCAATATGTGGTCAAATGTCATCTTCCAAGAGGAGTGACCTGTCTCTCTCGACCCATCCGGAGGCTTAATCACAAGCATCCTCATCATTTCATCCAACTGGTTGCAGCAGACATCTGCCTTAATTGATTGACCAAGTTTTAGGACTGGACCACAAGACAGACACTATCAGCTTTTTTTGATGAATATTTGCTTTTGGGTTATGTTTTGGTACTTCGTCTTTACACAACTGTTGCACCCAACTCTTGTGATTGTCAAAGACAATCCATTTCTCATCACATGTAACAATATGATATAAAAATGGCTCTCCTTTATGTCATGATGGCAAACAAAGGCAATCTTCAAAATGATTTCTCTACTGATCCTCTTTTAATTCATGCGGAACCTACCTATCCAACTTCTTAACCTTGCCAATTTGTTTCAAACATTTCACACACAGAGTGTGTGAATTCTCGTCCATTACAGATTTCAGCCTAGCATTCTCCACCTTGGTCTCAGGCAACCCATATGGCTCATTTTCAAGACTAAAATCACCAGAACATAACTTCTCAAACTATCAACGTGCTGTGTGTTCATTAGCCACATCCTTCCCAAATAACTTCCTTGATATTGCAAGCTGTCTGCACTGAATTTATTCCATAAGAACACTCATATTAGAAAATAACATGAAATTTTCATTTATTCATGATTTCATAAAAATTTCTCTAAAATATGTGAAGGAATATCACAAGTCAAAACTTGCATTTGAAAGAATGAGGATATATCTTCACAATAAAAATAAAACAAATAGTGTCAAAGTGAACTATCTCAGATAACAACTGTCAAACTTAGTATTTAAGAAAATTGGATATTTCATACTTAATAACCCATTGTACTATGTAGGGAATAATGGCAACAAAAGTTTGTAGATTTTCCAGACAAATGCAGTTTTTTTCCAAATATTTTTGATTTATAGTTGGTTGAATCCAAGTCATAATTCAAGTAGTCAGAGGGCCAACTATATATAGAACAAGAAACTCAGAATTTAAATTTTAGCTTTTACTGTTTTCAAAGTTATTGAATACCATTAATATTATTGGCTACTTTGGTGCCACTAACCATTCCCTTGGTGATTTTGTTCTTGTTATCTATTGCTGCCTGACTATCCCAAAAAAAGAGGTAGAAAATGACTACTTTTATTTTACCTCATGATGCTGTATGTCAGGAATTCAGATGGATCTTCCCTGGTGATTCTTCCATTCTGGGTCGCATCACTTCAAGTCACTCAGTGGTCATCAGCCAGTAGCCAGACTGGTCAGGACGGGTCCCCAGAGCTCCATGCATATGCCTGGTACTTCACAGAGGTACCTGGAAGCCTGAATTTTGCTGGCTCCCTTTATGTATTTGGGGGCTTCTCAATGGGGTCTCTTCAGTAGGGTAGTAAACATCTCAACTCCAGTTCTCTTACAGCCCAGGCTTGGAATTGTCATGGTAGTACTTCTGCCAGATGCTGTTGGTCAAAGCCATCACAGACCAACCTCCGAAACAGCCCCTGACTTCTGGTGGAAAAGGTTTCAAAGCATTGGTGACCATCTATAACCCCAGCAGCTTTAGACCAAAGGACCACACATAGACATGCAAAAGTATAAGTTCAAATCAAAATGAGCAAGCCTGAAGCCTGATTTAATTCTAACAATAATAAATTACCCAAATAAACTAATCCTGCATTAAGACAGTGCAGAAATAAAAGATCTCTGCATTCCACTCAAGAACTTTAACTGTCACAAACAAATGCAACATTAAAATTTAATGCTTTGTTTTTAGAAACAGCAAATAAATCCAATCTTTGGATCTGCTTGTTCTTCAATATTTATCTTACCATTCCTTCCTGATTTTAGAAATAATTTACAAGAGTTCTGCATATGATCATCCATTTCCATAAAAGAAGAAAGTATCATTATCTAATATATCCACAGCTTTGATAAATTGTGATGTCAAAGAAAGGGCTAACGTGCTAAAGTACAGTAATATCACACTGTACCAACTGAATGAAGTAAGGGAGAAACATCTAGAAATATCCGCATCAGAGACACATAATAATTCTTGAATTAATACAAAGGAGTTTTCATCATACCTGTGTCATGTTTCTCTTTAATTCCTAACCATGTAGCATGTTTTGATGCATAAAGGAGATAATACTGAATTAAAAAACAGTAGGGGAAATTTGACTAAAGAAACAAAACAACCTCTTTCATAAGATAGTTATATACCAATAACATACACACCAAGTATATACATACAGGGTGGCCCTAAAGTTCAAGTGCAATTTAAAAATGAACTTTAGAGTTACCCTGTAAATGTGTAAATTCATAATATCTTTCGATGCTTTATAATCAATAGCATTTTTTTTCTGAAAGGGTTAATCTCTCATTTTCATTCTACATATGATTGATGGATCAGACATGGGAAAATGCCGTTCTTTAAAAATACTTTGCAAATGACATAAGAAAGGGAATCTAGAATAATAAGCTATCTTTTTTGAGAAAAAAATATAAAGAATGTTGATTTAATTCATGCTGTGGATACTAAATATTCAGTACTTAACAAGTCATCCTGGTTATTTTTGTGGCCTTACTGAAAAATATGGGCTACTTAATGATCAATTTGATAAATCCTTCTATATAATATAGTCAAATGAGTAAGTCGGACAATACATGACTATACAAGCAAGCACTTGGTTATTTACTGATAATTAATCCATAATTTTAAAATGCAATTTTAAAGTGTTTATCTTCATGCAGTATTTTACAGCAGTAGATATGACTACTGCAGCTTCAAACTGAACACCCACCCTTGGTTTGCAATTGGAAAACACTTAATGATTCCACAAATAAGTGCATATATTTATAGTATTTTCTGATGGAATGCATTTATTTAACAAAACCTCCTTTTATTAGTTTCATATATTATTTACATATTTATACTTACATACAAATTATATTTGTATATAAATATACACATATGTGTATATGAAATTTACATTTCTAAAGTACTTCTTTTAATATCATTATAGGCTCACGTACCACTTTGGTTTTTTAAAAGAAATCATGAGGGTGTATGGTTTATATAAACAATTTGCTTTTAAGATGGAAACTTCAGAGTGTCAAGGCATCCTCTTGTATTTGCTTTATATAGAGCATTTTGATATCTGTCTTTGGTTTTACACACAAAATATATACTTTCTACATGTGAAGAACATATATAAAAGACACATCTATTTGTGATGCTTGTAAATCAGGACAGAATGAAGTACAGGTTTTGAATGTGGTAGAACATCTGTAAGGATACCTCTCTTGGTCTATATATGGCATTTGCCTGTACATATTGGATTTTATTTTTGTAGATTCTTATCATTTTAATTCACTATTCATTTGTTTTTATTAGTATTGTCATTAAAATTACCTATATTTGACCTTGCATATGTTTCCATTCTCTTTTTAATATTACAAAAATATTTTTATCAATTAATTTTATCTTAGGTTATCAATAATTTTATCTTAGATACAGTAAGCATATAGTATCTAAAAAGTCAGGTAAAATTCTGCTGTTCACCTACAATAGAGTTTTGGGCCTATCATTTAGAAAAACATCAACTCAGGGAGTCTGTTGTGGAAGCAACATCACTTTTAGGAACACATAAGAAATTGTAAAGGGGAGAACACAGGGGAGTTAGTTGTATGGCATGTGCAGAAGTGATTGCATTTATTTGTTGTGTGAGATTCAAAGGGATAGAATCATGTTCGAACAAAAGAAATGAGGATTTGGCTTCTTTGAAAGTAGAGTTATTCCCTAAGTAGACAGGAGAATGGAGCAATTCACATCATTACAGAGACGAGACAGGAGTCACAGGCTAAGGAGTGGTGTAGTCAACCCTGTGGGAAACATATTCAAGTGGTTTGGGAAAGACAGACTCCCTCTGGCAGCAAGAAGATTCTGATTTCAGATCATTGCCAGAATTAAAATATATTATTTTTAAGTTATTTTCTCTAAGACTGTTCCATCATCAGAATATTATATTTATCTTGCCCTGCTTACTTCATATGTCTGTTGTCAAACAGAATGATCATTGTGTGCAATCACTTGAAAAAGTGCTGAAAAACTGTTAATAACATGATGTACAAAATTATATATATTTCATCACTTAAGATATTTGGCTTTCATTATTAAATATCAATAAACTTAAAATATATTACGTAGCATATGATATAACATAAGACTTAAAATAACTAAATTTTTTAGGGATTACTAAATTTTTTAGGGCATACTATATCTGTATTTCAAGTAGAATTTGAAGACTTTACATGAATTAACTTATTTACTTTTCAAAGAAATTTCTGAAGAAGAAATAATGATTATCATTTGCCATTTTATGGAGCCCAGGGATTTGATAACTCCACCAAGTTCACAAAGCTATGGTTTACTGGATCTGGGACATGATATAATAAAACAAAGATATATTGTTTTAAACATTCTGTTATAAAACAAGAAAAGGCACAGATTCATAGTAAAACTCTTTATATAGTACATATGATCAAAGATCTGATAACTTTCCATTAATCACGATGATGAATGCTCCCGGAACATTGATTACTAACACTATCTATAATAACATTTAATCTGTATCCCATGGGCAGGACAGGAGACTCTGTAAACTTCTTTCCCTTATTAAATTCAAATTGCTTATTATTACAAAGCAAAAACATCGTGAAAGATAAGTATAAATTTTATATTACTTTAAAATTATATAAAATATATTTTTGATTCAAGATGGATAAAGGATTTAAATCCAAGACATAAAACAATAAAATGCTTGAAGAAAGTGTAGGAAAAACACTTGAAGATATCGGCCTGGGGAAAGACTTTATGAAGAAGACTTCCGTGGCAAGTGCAACAACAAAAATAAACAAATGGGACTTAATTCAACTGAAAAGCTTCAGTACGGGTCCAAAATTTTTTATAGGCAAACTGGTGTTCATATGTGTCTATTTGTGTTGATAAGAATGTGATCACCAGAAGCTACTTAGAGT
>CAUYON010083679.1:0-14042 GCA_963573935.1 Arctocebus calabarensis | reverse complement strand
CATCATAAGCCCACTGGGTTAAAGAGGAGAGAAAATAGATCCTGTCTCTATAAAATGACCATCAAAAAATGTGAAACCATTTTTAAAGTAGTCACAGTATCCAATGTGCTCAGCCCTAATATGAAGCTAATTTATAGCTTTCATATGAAGGCTATGACCCAATTATAGCATAAGAATATGGGGAAAGGGGCAAGGGAGGGGGGAGGATGGGTGGAGGGAGGGTAATTGGTGGGACCACACCTACTGTGCATCTTAGAAGGGAACAGGTGAAACTTACTAAATGCAGAATACAAATGTCTTCATACAATAAAATGCCATGAAGGGTATTTTAAACAGAGTAATGAAAACATTTCAGATTGTATATGAAACCAGCACATTGTACCCCTTGATTGAACTAATGTACACAGCTATGATTTAAAAAAATATACAAAATAAAATGGAAAAAAATAAGTAAATAAAATGCTTGAAGCAAAAACTGGTAGAACTGAACAGGGGTATAAAGAAAACCTAATTATTGTTAGAAACCTCAACAATCCTGTATCAGTAATCTAAGTACTGCATGGAGAGAAAAATTAGAGATTATATTGAACACCTAAACAACATTATCAACTTATTTGAAGTAATTTACATTTATAGAATAGCCCATCCAGCAACAGCAGAATGCACCTTTTTTTTCAAATGCACATAGTACATTCACTAAGATAGTCTATGTTCTAGGCAATAAAACTAACTTAAAATAATAAAAAAAACAAATTATATGAAGTATATTCTCTGATCACAAGGAAATTCAGCTAAAAATAACATAAGAATATCTGGAAAATCTACAAATACCTAAAAGACATCTAAATAAGCCATTGATGAAGAAGAATCAATAAAGAAAATCAGAAAATACTTCAAATTCAATGAAAAGGTAATATATCAAAATAAAACTATGGAGCAAAAGTAGCATTTAGAGAAAAATTTAGAGCACTATAGGCTTATTTTAGAAATCTATAAAAGCTTTAAATCAATAATCTAAACATTCACCCTAAGAAAAGTAAATTAAATACAAACAAAGAGGAAAGAAGAAAAATAAATGCAGTTTAAAAGGAAAAATAAATCAAAGCAAAAAAATGGTTGTTTGAAAGATTTAAAAACTTGACAAACCTTTACAGGCAATGATAAGAAAAAAAGACGTAAACTAGTTCTATCAAGAATGAGAGGAAAAAATATTAGTCATTACAGATCCTGATATTAGAAAAATATTAAGTGAATATTATGAACAATATTATTATGATAAAAACAAATTGAGAACTTGGTGAAATGGACAAATCATCCCTGAATAGCTTTTGAAAAGTTATAGCTCTTTCATATGGTGAGCTCTTCCTAATTATTTTTCCTGTTTAGGATGCTCTTAAGGAGAGGGGTGGGGGGAGGATGGGTAGAGGGAGGGCAATTAGTGGGAACACACCTACGGTGCATCTTAGCAGGGTACTGGTGAAACTTATTAAAGGTAGATTATTAATGTCTTTATATAGTGATCAAGGAAATGCCATGAAGGATATCTGTAACAGTACGATCAAAATATTTCTGAATGTCTATGAATCGTGCCCTGTGATTGCACCAATGTACATAATTATGATTCAATAAAATCATTAAAAAAAAAAAAAGAATGGTAAGCAAATGAAACTCTCATATGTTGTTGGTGAGAATGCAAAATAATAAATTCACTTTATAAAGCAGATTGACAGCTTCTTATAAAGCTAAATGTATACCTACTATATGACCTAGTGATTCTGCTCTGAGTGTTGAAATGAGTCCCTCTCTAAAAAAATTAAAACTAAAGTTCACACAAAAACCTATACATACCACTGTACTTGAGCCTGGGTGATAGAGATTTTAAAAATATAATAATGATAATAATCAATGTTTTAAAACTCAGAATTCTATACCAATAGCAGTCAATTTTACTGTATGTTACTTTAAAAATTAAAACAATAAATACCCATATGTCTTTGAGCAGTGGATAAAAATGTTTTAAAAATCCAAACAATACTTATGAGGAACATGTGTGGGACTGAAGTCTCAGGGACCTGGAACAGGAGAAAGGAACATAATTTTAGATCAGGTTGAACTTTCAATGTGTGAACACCTACCAGAGATTCTAGATTCAAAATATTAACTTGAGCAACTGGGAAGTGTTCCATTTATTTGCTTGTTTGATAATTGAAAAACCAGAGTCAACAGTAACCCATATAAAAGGAAACGCCAGAAAGAACTTAATATAATATCGAGGAAAGAATCCAAAAATCTGGAGAGGTAAAAATTGTAGAGCAGATTTATCGTGTGCTCACAATCTCTATGCCAAAAATAACCCCCAAGGGAGTTCAGAAGACAGGCTCTTCTCCATAGTATTGAGAAACACAGAGGTGACAGGAGCACTAGCATCCTTTACAACACATCAGCAGCTACTTACTAGAGGTAGAGTATAAAAGTCGGTGATGCTGCTATTATTATGAGCTCCTTGATTTAAGTAACCATGATGGAAACAAGGATGACAAGGGTCTAATAGATTTACTCAACTACCAGAGGAAATGTACTTACGGTTACCATCACAAGGAGGAAGGCCAAAAAACCAAGGATGCGCAAGCACAGAGAAAAGGCCATCTGAGAACACACAGAGAAGGAAACTGTCTGAAAGCCAAGCAGAAAGGCTTCAGGAGAAACCAAGTCTGCCAACACCTGGACTTGGACTGGTAGCCTCCAGAACCATGAGAAAATAAATGTCCATTGCTTAAGGCATCCAGTCTGTAGAATTTTGTTATACCAACCCAGGGCAAACTAATACATCTTCCTTGTCCACTATATTTCTGAAAACCACATAATTGCTGAGCTTACTGAAGGCCTTAATCAAAATTATGACATCTACACCGCAACCTCTGACCAGGGAATTCCGAGTTTCTCAAGAGAATTAGGGTGATGGGCTATTGTGCTTAACATTCATGGGTCTTCCCATGTATTTCATCAGCCGAAAGCAACATGCCTTCTAGAAGGAATGGATGACCCAATGAAGTTATAGCACCAGTGTGGAGACAAACCTGGTGAGGTTGGGGTGTTTTCCTACAAAATATAGCACATGCTTGATGTTAAAACTGTCATGTCACCCTGAGAAACAAGAGGTTACAATGGGGTATCATCTTTCAAAATGACACTAATGACTCACTTGCTAAATTTTTGCTTTCTGTGACTTTGGGTTCTCCTGGTTCAGAGTCTTTGAACTCATGGGAGAAACACTTTTATCAGAGGACACAATAACGGATCCATTGACTTGGAACCTGAGGCTGCTACCTAGACATTTGAGATTTATCATGCCTTGTTACACAAAATGATTGAAACAGATTATCAAAGTGGACTGCTGTCACCATGTGGGCATATAGAACTATTTCTGTAAACCAACAGTTTCTCTGGGGCACATCTAAAATTGCCATGACCAGTGATAGAAGCTGATAGAAGGTAACTTTCAACCATTCAGACAAAGCCATTGAGAATTCAGATCCCCCAGGAATGAGGTTCGGGTCACCCCAAAGAATCATGGCCAGCTGACTTGCCTGCTGAGGACAAAGGGAACATGAACGGCAGAGGAAGGGCATTTTCAATGCAAACTGCAGCCTTGTGGCCGGTTGCAGAAGTAAGTTGTATAGCACACACATGCTATCTTCATTTTCCTCTTCGCTTACTATATGCCATGTACGTATTTGTGTGTATTTCATCAGTTTTATTTTTTATTTCTTCTTGCTTTTCTCTATCATTTTATACCATCATGTGAGTGGTAGTCAATCTTACAGGTTAGTCCATGGGCTACAAAATATCAAGATGATATGATGACGGAGCTAGAGTAGTAACGAATGTCATCTAGCAAACCTGAACTTGGATCTGGAGGCAGCAACTAACAGAACTTTGGGTCCTCCCTATGGCAGAGGGCATTTTCATTTGTACAAGTGATAGCTGTGTTATATTAAGCAAGCACAGGTCACTGCCACTGCTATGGTTGGCAAGAAACATGAGGAAATAGGGCACATACAGCAAAGGGGTGGATTGTAGTGACATCTGTCATTTTTGAGCATTTCCATATCATAAATCCTGCCTTTCCAAGATATAATGTAAAAAGTACATTTCCCAGTCTCCCTTTTCAGTATGGTATAGACATAAAACTAGCTTCCGTCAAGCAGATTCATTGGCATAAGACAGGAAAAATAATGAAGTAAATAGAATAGTGGCATCCAGCAAATATGGGGTCTTAGGCAGTTTTGCATGAGCTATAGCAGAAGTTCAGCACAGAGAAGGTCCAGTTTGTATTTTTGTAGGCCTGAGCAGCAAGTCACAGCTCTTCAGGCTTTTTAGACGATAAAATAACATTATCAGGATTTTTCCACATCCATCTTCATGTCCAGAGTTTGTTTTCCTCTACATTAGATTTCTTCTCAAGTAGATTCTCTCCCCCATGGTAGCTCCTGAAAACTCTAAATCCAGTGGGAGGAAGTGCTCATTCCAATAATCTAAACAGAAAATGTCCCTGGGTCGAATTTTATTAACCCAGTTTGGGTCACGTGTTCACTTCTGCATCAATTGCTGTGGCTGAGGAGATAGAATAATATCCCAGGCCTGGTAATATACACACCCTGTTAGTGAGACCAGAATGAAGTCTGAAAGGAAGAATGGCCCCCTCCCAAGTATTTCATAATCCAAAAGCAACTGGCCTTACCTAACGAAATGGAGGTTATGGCACCAGTGCAGAGACAGGCCTGGTGAGGTCAAAGGGGAGCCCTACCAAACACAGCATGTGCTTTAAGTGAGCGACCACTAACATAAGGGGAGGTCTTAAGCCCAAAGGAAAAGAGGATGAATGGTGGGCAGGCAGAAACAACAGCTGTCCACTGCACAGGACGTTCTGGCTCTCCCCTCCCCCGGCCACCAACAGGATGGTGACTCAGACAACCTGCAGTTCTGTCCCTGATTCCTTTCTCTTTGGGACGCTGGTGGCACCTGTGTTTGTTGTATTTCAGAGGGTCGGGTTTCCAATTCTGATGTCTGTGAACTGGAGAATCTCTCCTTTCACTTTTTTGGGCCTCCGTTCCCTTTTCTGCTGAACAAAGAACTAATAAAGCCTGCTTTGTGAAGATTCAGCAAGACAAAACTCATTAAACCACCTTGAGAGCTGTAAACCACTCCAGAAATGTAACAGGTTGTGTTTATTCCTCCAAGGAAACCACAGAAGAGCCTGGCCTAGCTCATCCCCCTAATGATGGAGAAAAGATGGGGAAACTGAGGTAGATGGAGTGGAGTTTAGGTTAGAACCACTGTAAAATGCCCTTCTTTGCAGAGATAGGACTGATCTACCTCTTTCTAAACTAATCAAAATTTTCTAAGTTCCTCCCCTTCCCCAGACAGGAGTAAAAATAACGAGTGAGCTGTGACCAAAGGCTTAACCTGTAAATACGTTTGACACAGAATTCCTCTCTGAGAAAATCTTTTCTAGGAAAGTAATTGGACAGGAAAGCAAAGATTCCAATAGAAGGACATTTATCACAGCAATTCTTGTGATAACAAAAATTTGAAAGCAACTTCCCTGCAATAAAGGATTGATTACATAATTCCACAAATCGTGGTATGATCTCTTTAGTAAGCAGATAATACCAGGAGTAAAATGAGTGAAGTGATTAAGGAGCTATTCTAGAGAAAGGTCATCAGGATATCGTAAGTGAAAAGAGCGTGTACAATATGATCTTGTTTTTGTCAGTCGCATACATGTAGATGCATTCATATGTATACAGACTGAAAACGTATACGGTAGTTATAACACATCGGGCACGCATTTAACTTCCCTGCGTTCAACTTGTACACCCTGCGAGGTATGTGGGAGAGAGAGTGGGAAGAGAAAGACAGGGAGAAAGAGAAAGAATAACAGACAGCTCAGGAGATCTGTCCTGACACACTCGCTGAACACTTGAGTGAGAAGGGGACGCGAGGCTACAGAAACGTCAGTCCCTCTCAGTTCTTGTTTGTGAGCGTCTTCCCATGCTGAGGATGATGCTAATGTTTCAAGATGTGTATTTTTCATGCAACCTGTCCCCTAAGTGCAAGCCAGCTACTTTTTCTAGGGCTCAACCAACAAAACAGTGGTCATCAGGTCTGAGCCCGGAGGAGAATGGCTGGGTTGAACGGATTGAGAGATGGCAAGTCCTCTCCTAATGCCGCACATTCCCGAGGCATTATCCAGCACCGTTTTTCTCTTTATGGACTGACTTTAGATCCTGACCTGTGCCTGCGGTTGAGGAGACATGCTTATCCAACAAAATGTGTCGCAGAGGTGATCTCTAGGTGAAGCCGCTTCTTTTTACTTGGTGATAATCTCTGCCTCCTAATTTCCTAAAACGAGCATGTATTATGTAATAAAATTTTCCCCTCTGGAATAGTATTGATTGAGGGAGACGCACGGAGACAAGAGCAGCTCGTATGTCTTACCCAGTAGATTCTGGGGCAGCACACTGGGATCCAGCTGGGCTAGAAGTCAAATTTTAGGGCTGTGAAGCTTTTAAGTTATGTGATTAGGAGGGGAAGACTGGGGTCCAAGCCTTGCAGTTGTATCAGCTGCAATAAATTTTCTAAAGACTAGGTAAGAACCCCTGTTCTAGCAGTGAACTTGACCAAGTACCCTCCAGAAAGTTCCATCTAGGGATCCCAGCTTGCCCCACAGGGGCAGCTTCCTGTCGGCTCTCAGAGCCTGCTGTGCTTCTGCTGTGACTGGGAGGCTGCACCCTCCCTCTCTCAGCCCTTATCAGCAAGGATCCCCGCGGGTTATAGCATTAGGCCAGGCTGGGGCCCCCTGGATGGCTGCAGGGCCCTGGGTGCCAGGCAGCTCGGGGCCATCTCAGCCCATCGCTCCGGGCTCCATCAACCCTCGTTAGTCCTCATTACCAGCCTGAGCCCAGACAGGCTGCCTCCATGCTGGGCCCTTGATTTTTCTATTTTGAGAGGGTTACTCGGGCCAAATCACCAAATCAAGTTATGCCCCTGACGTCGTGGGTTTGCAGAGCTCTGACAGTGCCCCCACCCCCGCTGCCACCTCAGTCCACACAGGCTAGGGATGATTGTTCCCTGGGCAGCACGTAAACATACCCTCACACACACAAACATGCACACGCTCACATGCACACACACCCTTACACATGTCACACACATCCCCTCATATACATGCTCACAAGCACACACACACCCTCACTCCCTCATACACACACACGCACACCCTCACACACATGTTCACAGGCACACAAACACCCCCCACAGGCTCACACGTGCACTCGTTCACCTCGCTCACGTGAATAAGCATTTTCAACCACAGTGACATGAACACCCACATCCAAGGATCCTCTGAGGTCATGAGAGACCCAGGCAATTCATGTTTTGAGGATTTCTCGTGTGTTCGCGAATGAGAAATTGCTACAACCACAGTCTGAAATTTGCAGCCGTTTTAAATGTTTACATTTAACAAATAGTGATCATATATTTGAATTGCAATATAATTGTATGAGCCATGAAATAATCACAGGATTTATGAGCTATTAACTCTCGGGGTATAGTAGGCAGTGCGCCTCAGTAATGCGACATGCCCAGAGCTGAAGAATAAATGTCTTTCCCTCGCCATCTTGTCAGCTAAGCGCTGACGGCGTGTGTAACCCCTCATTTGGGGATGACACCCATATCTGAAGCCTTCTGTGAGAGTGAGGCCCAGCCAGTGTCTCCTGTCAACACACTGGCGAGGCTCGGAGCCCACCAGGTTTGCACCCCAGCTGCCCCGGGAAAAGACAGAGTCCTGGGACTGTCCAGCAACCTCAGTTGTCTCTCGGCAGTCACTGGAATGTCCCAAGGTGAGGAGGGACCCTCTGTGTTGTCTGATTCGGCCACCTGCCTTGACTCAAGCCTGACCCTTCCTGACTCAACTGCCCAGACCACTTCTAAAGGGAAGGAATGTGAACTCGGCCATCCACACACCAGCATCCTCCTCCTCTTCTACAGAGCAGCCCTGGGACAGGAAATGAACCACCACCAGCCTGCTCTTCTCTGGGACAAAGGGCTTTGGTTCTGTCCGCCTATATCTGGGAATATTCCTATACACACACACACACAATTATACACACATATACACTCATGTACTCACGCCCACCCCGCCCACATGCACGCACACACATTTTAAAAGACTGGCTTTGAAGGCAAGACCTTGACCTTTAGAAGCAAACAAGCCATAATCTGAAGTCTTCCATTCCTTACCATGTTTTTTTTTTTAAAGTCAATTATCCTCTATGAGCATCAGTTTCCCTTATCTTTAAAAAGGATCAAAAAAACATGCGCCTCCTAAGGGAGGATCTATTGAGATATTTGTAAGAGCACCTAGCAAAGTGCCCAGCACACACTTTCTTTCCTATCCTCTGGTGCTTTTAAGAAATCCTCGGACCGACCACCACCTGGTCCATTCCCATCAAGGGCAATCACCAAGTCAAACATCCAAGCAGAATATGAGGTCGCTACCACTCTCAGTCTGGCGGGATGTTAGAAACCGCATCGCCACGTTGAGCAAAGGAGGGTGCTGGGTCCTGCCCACCTCATCTGCCTTCCTTTTACCTCCACTCCTTCCCTACGGCCCACTTTCATATGTCATTGAAATCCCTGCAGCACTCAGCCCCTGGTCTCTCCCTAGGCCTCCCTCCTGCTCTCTCTGCTTGCACGTCTTCCCTGCCATCTCCCAATTCCTACTACTGCTAAATCAGGGAAGACTTCCTGGAGGAGGTGAGTCCAGGGCTCAGTCTGGAGGGCCAGGCTGCCTCACCATCTATCTGCCTAACTCCTTTTCATCCCTCCATGTTAGTGCACCTGTCTTCTCCTCCAGAAAGCCTTCCCTCATCTCCTCACCTCCCCTCACCTCAAGCTAGTCTAGACAGTTGGCTCTTCTTTCTTCTGACAGCTATCACTGTTTGGGGGTTGGGGTTAACATACAGAAATGGGTGGTATACTCCAGCTAGCTAATATAGAAGAGTTTAACAAAGGGACTATTTTCAAAGGTATCAGGAGGGTTTAGGGAAACCAAAAAGAGACAACTCCACACATACAACTAGGAACAGAGGGCCATCTTAACCACCGCAGGCATCCCCGGGACCACGGGAGGAGTAGTTAGGGGAACGAGGAGATGATCTAGCTGGAGGGGAATCAAACAGCAGGGCCTGGTGGCTAACGCTGTATGTCAGAATGATTCTAGAATAATAATGTTTGTTTAATGGTAATACAGCAGAACCTCCATAGCTGACCACCTCCCTACACTGACCACCTCCTAAAGTTGGCCTAATTTTCATAGACTAACCATGTGCAGGTCAGTACAGTAGGCCTAGTTCCTTATGTTGACCACTTCTGTTGTTGACCAATCTGTTACAGCCCCACTCGGTGGTCAACTTACAGAGGTTCTACTGTATTTTAATAAATACTTCCAGTGAATGTTTTCAACCTGTTTATACTTATTTTTGTATTTCAAAGGTATTAAGGTTTTAGCTTCACTGATTACTTTTAAATAAATTTTACATAATTAACTTTAAAAAACTAGTACTTCAGAATCACTTAAGATAAATTCTTGAATAGAGTATTATCATTTTCTTTCAATATTGAAAATCGGTACTCTTTGGGTGGTAAATGATAAAAAATATAGTTTCAACTGACTTAAGCAAAAAGAGAATGTGTTACTTCACATGTCTGAAAATTCCAGGGAGTGAGCCAGCTGCAGGCCTGAACGGGTGCAAGGGCTTAAACAATGTCACCAGGACCTGGGTGTCTTGGTCTCTCAGCCTGACTCAGTTCCACACCATGAGTCATCTCTATCTTCAGATAGGCAGGGCCCTTGGGTGGCCAGGGACCTGCAGCAGCCCTGAGCCTTATACCCACTCGACTTCCTATCCAGCAGGAAGGGGCCTTTCTCCCAGAAGTCCACTGAAGGCACTGGCTCTACTAGGGTGTTGTGTCCATTGCTATTTCCGTCTCTGCATTCTGGGCTGTGAGCCTGGGTCACCCTTGCAGCCTATAGCAGGAGCAGCTTTCTCTGAAACTGCAAAAGAAGACCCCAAAGCACAAGAAACTACCCCAGGAAGAAAGCTGATGCTGGGAGACAAAACCACACACACCCTCCCCAGATGTGCCCCTCTGTGCCTCCACAGGATCCTACACTTTCCCCGTACATAACTCCATTCGTGCTGGGGATTCTTTTGCTTTTTTATTGTTGGAGACAAGGTCTTGTTCTGTTACCCTAGGCTCAGTCTGGGTTACATAGCTCACTGTAACCTCAAACTCCTGGGCTCAACTGAGACTCCTGCCTCAGCCTCCCAAAGTGTGGAGATCACAGGCATGAGCCACGGCACCCAGACCATTCACACTGTTAAGAAATTTCTTTGTCTGGTCCGAAGCTAGTGAGTTATCTCACTTGGTAGTTCATAGTCAGTTAAAGATTGAACTTGTTCTACTCCTCCCCTGCCCCCACTCCTGCACTTGACTAGTCTTTTAAAAAAAAAGTTCTTAGACTAACTTCCTACAGGATAGGGACTATTGGGTATGACAATCCCTAGGAAGGGCCTAGTGGTCCACTGCTGCTGCATAACCCTTGAGGCATGAACATATGATTAGAGGACGTATAAGAGGACGACTTGCCTGGGACCCTCTACCTGACAGGCTAATCATCGCCTTCTGGGTTCCGAGTACAGACTCCGATGTGCGGGGGATTGCCTGGGAAGCTTTCTAAAACATAGATGTCCAAGCCCCAGCCTCAGAGATTCTGATTCAAGAGGTCTGGAGAGCTCTGGCGTGGGGCATAAGATTTTGCATTTCTAGCAAGTTCTCAATTTCTGCTGATGCTATAGGCCCTAGACCACACTTTGAGCAGCACTGCTCAAGAGAACCTATGGAGCAGGCCCAGAGCATTGGGGAAGAGCACTGTGCTGGCCAAGAGTTAGGCTGCCCTTCATGTTAAAAGAACAGCATTCAAAACAGTGCTCCAGTGACTGCGGTATTAACCGAGCATTTTCAAATAGCTTTGCTCGATAGAGCTCGTAATGAAAGGACCAGAATTTTCAGGACTATCTGGTAAAAGGTTTATTCAATTAAAGTGATTTAATTTCTAAAGGTATTTGTCCCTGCATGAAGGCAAAGCCATGCTTTTCTAATTAAAGGCTAATTACTGGCTAATATGCGGGTCTCTCTGCTTTTGGAACAATGAGATGGAGGGAGAGGGGGCTCCCAGTGGCTGCGCTGGAAGCTTCAAGAGTGGAGCGCAGGTGGGCACTTCTCCCCACCCCCAGAGGGCCTTGCACACTGGAGCTTACACCTAGTGTCTTCACTCATCCAGCAAGCACTTCAGCATTTTCAAAGAGGGATTTCAGATACATATGTAAACCTGACCACGTCAGTCTCCTGCGAAGGACCCTTAAAAGGCTCCCGCTTGCATAGGACAAAGTACAAAATCTTTGACACAGTGCACTCATCCCAGTCAGCCCGGATCTGCCTCCCTGGCTTCATCTGCTACCGTTGGGGATCAGCAGCACTGGGCTTCTCTCTGCTGGTTCCTCTCATTCACCAAATCTGTGACCGACTGAATTGTCAAAATTCACAGGTTGAAGCCCTAACACCAAATTTGACAGTTTCTTTTGAAGAAAGGGTCTTTGGACATAATTAAGGTTAAATGAGGGTCTTCAACCATTAGCAAAAGGGAGAGACACCAAGGGCACACACGGAGAAAAGGCCATGTGAAAAGACTGGGAGAAAGCAGGCATCTGCATGACAAAGAGAGACAGAGGCTTCACAGGGAAACCACTCCTGATCTTGGACTTCCAGCCTCTAGAACTATGAGGAAACAAACTTCTCTTGCTGAAGCCACCCCGTCTGTCTGTAGTATTTTGTTAAGGCAGCCCTTGCAGACACACACAGTCTTTCCTTCCTCAAAGCCCTCACACATGCTGTTTCCTCCTTCTGAAAGACCTTGCCACCCTCCCACTCTCAGCCAAGTTCATTACTGCGCATCCTTCAGACCCAGCTGAAATATCACCTTCTCACACAGACCTTCTTGGTCACTCCTCCCTCGGTCTGTTCTTCCTCTTTAAAGAATCCATCAATGAATCAGATTTCTGATTCAAGAAACACCCAAATACAAGTGAAAAATAAAGCTTGTGGTCAATACAATATTAGGAATCAGTAGAAGAACAAAGGATACAGGATTCAATAAATGAGGTTAGAATAAACTGAGTCTCTAGCAGGAAAAAAAGGTGTTTGATCACAACCTTATTATTTACAATTTAAAATAAATTCCTAATGGAAAAAAGTTTCAAATGTATAAAATAAACCCATAATAGTACTAGAAGAGGCTCGGCGCCTGTGGCTCAACAGGCTAAGGCGCCAGCCACGTACACCTGAGCTGGCGGGTTCGAATCCAGCCTGGGCCCGCCAAACAACAATGACGGCTGCAACCAAAAAATAGCCAGGCGTTGTGGCGGGCGCCTGTACTCCCAGCTACTTGGGAGGCAGAGGCAAGATACTCGCTTGAGCCCAGGAATTGGAGGTTGCTGTGAGCTGTGATGCCACGGCACTCTATCCAGGGTGACAGCTTGAGGCTCTGTCCCCAAAAAAAAAAAAAAAAAAAAGTCCTAGATGAAAGTTTATGTTCTTTTTAAAGGTATGATTCAGGGCAGCTCCTGTGGCTCAGGGAGTAGGGCGCCAGCCCCATATACCAAAGGTGGCAGGTTCAAGCCCAGCCTCGGCCGAACTGCAAAACAAAAATAGCCGGGTGCTGTGGCGGGCGCCTGTAGTCCCAGCTACTCGGGAGGCTGAGGCAAGAGAATCGCTTAATCCCAGGAGCTGGAGGTTGCTGTGAGCAGTGTGACGCCACGACACTCTACCCAGGGCGATAAAGTGAGACTCTGTCTCTACAAAAAAAAAAAAAAGGTATGATACAGCCCAGGCACGGTGGCTCACACCTGTAATCCCAGCATTTTGGGAGGCCAAGGTAGAAGGATCATCTGAGGCCAAGAGTTCAAGACCAACCTAGGCAACATAGCAAAACGCCATCTCTATAAAAAAATTTTAAAGTAGTCAGTTGTGGTGGTACATTCCTGTCACCTGAGCCCAGGAGTTTGAGGCTACAGTGAGCCATGATCACACTACTGCACTTCAGCCTGGGCAACAGAGTGACATCTGATCTTAAAATAAATAAATGTACAATACAAACCCAGAAACTCTGATAGAAAAAATTGATTACACTAACTTCACAAAAATAAGTTCTCTTAATGGCAAAAGCAATAAACAGTCACAAGAAGTGTAAAAAAATCAAGGAAAATATTTGCAATACATATTACAAACAAAAGGCTAATTTCTATAATATATAAAGAACTTCTACAAATCACTAAGCTCAATAGTCCAACAGGAAAAGGAGGAAAAGATAAACTAGTTAACAGCTAAAATAAGTGGGATATTTTAAACACAGAAAAAAGTTTTGCAAATTAAAATGAGTTACCATTTTTACCTATTATGTTGGCCAAGTCAACAAAGCTTAATAACAGATTGTTGGCAAGAGTGAAAAAAACTCAACATGCTTCATTCATATGTATTCTCAATGCATGTCACCTTTGTGGAAGCAGTAAACTATAACGTTTAAAATGTGCGGTGTTTAATCCAGCAAGTGCAATTCCAAAAAATTATACTATGGATATGCTTACACATACCTGAAATGACATGTATATAAGAATATTCGTTGTGACATTGTTAAAAATTTTAAAGACTGGAAACAAAGTACCCTTCCATACCAGGCTGATTAAATAATTTGTATACAACTGGTACAACTGAATATTATACAGCCTCTAAAATGAATGAGGCAGCTCTATGAACTGATGGGAACATGCTCTAAATAAATCGCTATGTGAAAAAGCAAGTTATTGAAGAGGGTGTATACCATGCTAGAATGTGTTTAAAAATAAAAGAATATGCATGCA